>ML104822.1:0-32755 GCA_003697995.1 Taxidea taxus jeffersonii
TGCGGGGCACAACACAAGAAAACCACTGTCTACTTTCAGGCCCTCGTAGATACAATGACCTCTGCCCACTGTCTTTCCCACGCTTGCACTGGAGAGCTGCTACATGTCCTTTGACATTGAACTGAGGCTTTGTTTCCTCCAAGGAGCCTCCCTGGAGCTTGGGCAGAGCCAACTGCTCCTACTCTAGGCTTCCACAACACCCAAGTCTCTGGCAGCATTTACCAAAGGACAGCGACCTGTTCTCTGCACCTGTGTCTCCCGCTCTAGGGGGTGAGTTCCTGTGAGGTAGGGGCTGTGCTGTGTTCATCTGGCACATGCTGCTCGCTGAACCATAGAAACCCCCTCTTTTCTACCAAACTGAAAATTATTTGAGAGCAGGATTCATTGTTCTTGTAAACTTCAACATGGAATTACATTATGAAAAAGAGACATTACGTTAACTGGTGGTATTTCATATTCTGCTCTTTTTACTTCTCTTTTAAAATTTTTTAAAAAAGATTTTATTTATTTGAAAGACAGAGAGATCACAAGCAGGCAGAGAGGCAGGCAGAGAGAGAAGGGGAAGCAGGCTCCCCGCTGAGCAGAGAGCCTGATGCAGGACTCGATCCGAGGACCCTGAGATCATGACATGAGCCGAAGGCAGAGGCTTACACTAAGCCACCCAGGCGCCCCTTCATTCATTTTCAAGGTAACACACTGGTTCTCTAGCAACCATTTTGGGTTTTTAAAGCGCGGTGATTCATGAATATAAACATATTTAGCGGGGTTCTGTTGTTTTTCATTAATTATCTTTACTGATGCTGAAATGATCCCGCTTGGGCTGGCAGGAACCTCTTCTTTCTATTCACGACCTGACGTAGAGATTCTGGGAACGTCCTTGTTTTCTGGAATGACAAGATGTTCCAGATCACCTTGTTCATTTCCTGCCCCACACTCTTTCTTCACGGGGCCCTGATTCCTTTCGGGGGCAAGCAGCGTCTGGAGACCACAGTCAGGGTATTAGAGATGGTCTCGCCACTGGGTTAATCATTATTTCTAGGCCCTTTCAGTGGACAGAGTTAGGAAGATGGTGTTTTTTAAACATCAAGTACATTCTTGGTTCAAATGTGCAATTCGATTCGGGATTACAGTGTTTTTAATCAGGTCATGCTTACCCTGTGTTTTCTGCCTCCTCCCAAACCAGGTCAATGACAGGAACATAAACATTCACTTGCTTTATCCCACAACACACTCAATTTCAGCATAATAATACCAACACCACCACATCTGATATCATCACTGACAACGGTTAAAAACGCATTTGCTGTGTTTTTTCCATTGTCTATTTTTAAATCAACGGGGATTTCTTCTGTGTGATTATGCCACAAAGTGGCTGTATCAGGACACTCATCATTTTGCTTTCAATTTTTGGAGACTGCCTTTTTAACTTTAGTTTTATAATGATGAAAAATAATAATTACATGGTTTCAGGGTCAACTCTATAAGAAAGTGCATATTCAAAGAAGCCTAGCTTTTATTCCTCTCCAATCTGGTCTCTCCCTCCATTCTTTATCAGTGATCAATTTTCAATTTTACAGTTGATTTTTTCTAACGATTTTATTTATTTGTCAGAGAGAGAGAGAGAGAGAGAGCACAAGCAGGGGGAGCGGCAGGCAGAGGGAGAAGCAGACTCACAGGGAGCCCGATGCGGGACTCAATCCCAGGACCCCAGAATCATGACTTGAGCTGAAGGCAGGTGCTTAACCGACTGAGCCACCCAGGCGCCCCTACACTTGCATTTTTGTCACTGTCCCTTTGGAGCAGATTTCTGGAAGGAGGACTGCTAGATTACAGGATGAATTCAAATGTAATATCGCTAGATACACTCAAATTCTCCTCTGCAGGGCCTGTGCCATTCTGTTCTTCCACAATTACAGGAGAGCCTGTTTCCCCACGGCCTCGCCAACTGTGTATGCTGCCAGATTTTCAAACATAGTACTTCATAAAAATTTAAATTAGTTGCCAGTTTCCAAAAGTTGGGAGATCAAAATATCTTAACTCCTGGTTTCTCCTGGAAAAGTATTAGATCCCCGGGGCCTGGCACCCAGTTTCTTGTGACTCTCACCATATGGGGGTCTTGGGTTGTTCTTGGTCCCCCTGGGCCCACACATGTGCTACACTCACACACTCCACAGAGCTGTGGAGCTCTGAAGGCCCTGGAGCATCCGGCCCTGGCCCCATGGACAAGACCCACACAGTGATTCACCCAAGGTCCTTAATAAATTAAAGTCAGATGGAGCCTTTCTTGAGGTTTGCTCACACACTCTGAGTTTCTTGCTTCTTCCCTGCCTGCCTCCCGCCCCACTCAGCATGGGATTGACTAATTTTGGATTGACTAATTTCAGATTAAGTTTAGGGACCTTTAGGATCATCTGAAATGCCAAACTTAAAAAGAATGGTTTCAGGGGTGCCTGGGTGGCTCAGTCAGTGAAGCATCCAACTCTTGACTTCAGCTCGGGTTATGATCTCAGGATTGTGGGATCGAGCCCCATGTCAGACTCCACTCTGGGGCATGGAGCCTGCTTAGGATTCTCTCTTTCCCTTTCCTGTTGTCCTCCCTCCCCCGTCTCCCGCTTGCACTCTCTCTCTCTAAATAAAGAAATAAAATCTTAAAAAAAAAATGGTTTCAATGAAAATATATCTAAATTACATCATATACCCGACCTACATATGCCTATCCCCAATAAAGCTCCAAGACTTCTGCACAATTGAATTGCTGTGCATTTTGTGATCTCATGGCTTATTTCAATATTAAATTGTTTTGATTTCAATCAGCTCTATGGTCTTAATGTAGAATCAAATGCATATTTGAGCTTAGATTTGTAAGCTCTGTGGACAATCTAAACGATGGTTTTCTACAAAAATCAATAGCCCCTAGTTAGTTAATCCTCAAATGCCTTTTATTTAATATATATGCTACCCTAATCCTTTTTAGAATAGGGGAATAGAAGACAATGATAAAGAAGTTATATAAAAATAGGTATTTCTTTCTGATTCAACTCTGTCAAATTGTAATTAGAGATGCAAAAATGAGACTTTTCATTATGAAAGAACCAAATAAAAGAGGTAATTGGGGGGGGGGGCGACTGGGCACATGGGACGCCCAGCTGTTTTTTGGCTGAGTAACTGCTGTAAAGAAATCTGTATGATTTTAGGGTTTCTTCTGCTATGTTACCGCTCACCCGAGGATGGGTAACATGGACGTGAATTCATTCCGACTATATGAATGTTCAATGTCGCGCTTCCTTGAGGATAATCTCAGCAAGTGGGTGGGGTGTGTGCGTGCATGGGTGTGCATGGGTGTGCGTGCCTGGGCCCTGAAGGGAGAAGGGCACCGATGGGAGGGGGAGAGGGAGGTTCAGGAGAGAGAAACTCTGTCTCCCTCCTAAATGTTGCCTAGGGTCAGCCCGGCTGAGAGCCAGGATAAGAGACAGAAATAAGAGTGGAGGCTAAGCAGGGAAGCGAGGGAACCTGTTCCAGGTGTTTCTGGAGCCCTCCGAGCAGACCAGTGGGAGCTGGATCCGCTGCAAGACAGCTTGGCCTGCCCACTGGCGAACTTTCACTTCTGTCTCTCTCTCGAGTGGCCCCTGCAGCCCCCTGTGCTTTGAGAAGCAGCAGTTAAGAAGGACCGTAGTCTCCTTTTGTCAGGAAGGATTTCTGTAGCCTCCACATGCCACAAGAGCAAGGTCAGAGATGAATCCATGTGTAAGCCCCAGTGATTCAGATTAAAGCAGGAGTCAACCGCCAGCTTTCCCTCTTTCATTAATGGCCTCTCAATTAAAGCAATTTTCCATTCCTCCCCAGAGTCGAGCAGCTGGTTGTGCTACAGAAAACGTAACATCTTCTAAATTTCAGGGTGCTGAGTGAGAGGCAGGTTGGGCCAGCCCCAAACAGCCTCTCGCAGAGCCCAGCCTCCGCGTGAAAGTGCGGAGCGCTGAAGTCAGTCTTCTAATTAAACCTGGCACTATTACAATGAAAAAGTAAGATCTGGGAGTTGGCAACGTGGCACATACACAGGCTTTTATGTGAATAATTAAGCCGGAGCTAAGCATATGCTGGACTGTCTTTAATCAACGTGTGATTACAGTTACCAGTAAAAGCCGGAGCGTTTCCGATCGCTCCCATGTCGTTTATGTGCTGTGGGCCTGTCAACGTATCCTTGATACACACAGCCCGTCTTTTTACCCATTCCTCCCTCTTCCCTCTTCCTTCTCTTTTTCAAATTCCTGTCCTTTATGAGAATGAATTATGACGCAGGCAACATAGGACGAGAACTGTGTGCGGAAGCACGCGTGTACATTTCACATGTTAACCCGTGGACCTCCGCACCCCTGCCCACAGTCACAAGGGCTTTATGCGCAAGCCTGTCATCCGCCCTTGAGGAATTACGCTTCAATAAAACCCGGAGCCTTATGTTTGGATTCGAAACCACCGGATGGCCCTGTGGCTGTAGGAAATGACTCTGAAACAAGCCTGGGCCACGAGCAGCATCTCCCAGTGCACAGTGCACTCTGCACCTCTAAGTGAGTGTTAGTGCCTGGTTGATCCCCAGCACCATCATGGACCTCGCTCACACTTCTGTATCCTTGAAGCACAACTGCGGAAATCGCATGACGTTTTGCTGCAAAATAATTTCCACAAGACTTTTTCCAAACAAAAGCTGGTGCAGGTTTAAGAGAAACTTGAGAAGATTCTGCATAGAGAAGGTAGCATGTGGGAAAACAATGTAAAGGATTATCTTGTATGTTTCAGAATCCTGGTACAGGGTAGGAGCTGACCATTGCATGAGCTTCAAAATACAGATCCTTCTATTTTTCTAAATAGCTTAAGAAACATGTAGGAAAATGAGAATGCATTTTTAAGATAGAAGAGCTTAATTCTGCCTCTCTTTAGTTCCCCTCTCCACGATAATTATATAGCCTTGTCTAGTGCCATATATATTATAGATAAAATACCTAGATTCTAACAGATTTTTGTAGCTTGACTTGAGGCATCCTGTGTATATTTATTTTTCAACATTATTCTATTCTGGATTTTCCTCCCCACTATGCTCAAATTTCTTTCCTAGGGAAGATGCATAAGTACCATTCAGTAATGATACAAGTTCTAAAACAACTACTAAGTTAGCATTTCCTAACTTACTGGGGACAGTAACACTACTTTTTTTTTCCTTGCTAGTGGAAAAAAAAAGAGTGAGAGAGATTAGTGGCTAACTTCATCCAGTATGGAACAAACCAGTCATTTTAACTTGAAAATGAAAACAATTTACAATCTGCATCTGTCTTGGTTGGCCCAGAGAAATGAACCCTGCTTACCTTGGACACAAAACATTCTGCTATGGCCACAGGATCATTTTCACAGTTTTCCAAATCTTGTAGAAGTTCACTAAAAAAAAAAAAAAAAAAAAAAAGCCAGAATGTATTATAGTCTGATGATTGAGAACATTTTATGTAACTCAGAGGTCTATAGGTTCATACGACATTTACAAGGAATCTTTTTTTTTTTTTTTTTTTTTTTTTTAAAGTAAGGGTTTAACGGTGGTCAAAGCCAAAGTACACTCTTGAAGTGAGAGAGCAGGCAGGTCCAGAGGTGGCAACTGCTACAAGGAATCATATTTAATTGGATAACTGAGAACCTATTGTTATTATAGCCAAGGCTTGGATTAGGGACTTGCCCAAGGTCATGGTGCCCCAGGGATTTAAACACAGGTCTGACCTTTAACTCTCCCACCTAGAGATAAGCCCTGCCTGCCATTTAAGTCTTCTAGATGGTTGGCATTGTCTGTATGCCTGTTCATATACACTTACTTATCCATTCATCAAATAGCTGTCTAGGTAACAAGTCCCGGGCAAGGCATAAGAACAAACACATCGGTGAACCAAAGGAGATACGGTCCCTGAGTGCTTGGAGCTTGGCATCCACTAGAATTCCATGAAAAATCACATTAACAAGTATAAAATCATAAACAGAGAGGGAGTCCCTGCCTGGCTCAGTTCATAGAGTATGGCACTCTTGATCTCAGAGTCTTGAGGTCATGCCCCATGTTGGGCACAGAACTTACTTTAAAAAAAGAAAGCACAAAAAAACAAAATTATCAATGGAGGTAGTGTTCTAAAGGAAAGACATGCTGGGAAGAAACATCTTTCCTCAAATGAAAACCTATCTTATTTTTTAATGGCAATAGCATTATTTTACGGAACTGCATACTCTTTCATTGTGTGGATATAGTATAGTTAATGTAACCAAGTTCCTATTAGGTAAAATTCTGTGAATGGAATTTGTGGGTCAAAGGGCATCACAGAGTTAAATGGTAATGCATTTCCGAATTGCACTTTCTGTAAGTCGTATTAATACATATTTTATTATGTTAAATGTTTATTTTAATTAGAGGTTTATTACATATTTAAGAAAAAGTTAAATAGAGGCGCCTGGCTGGCTCAGTCAGTGGAGCATGCAATTCCTGATCTCAGGGTCATGAGTTCAGGCCCCACACTGGGCGTAGGGCCTATTTAAAAAAAAAAAAAAAAGTTAAATAGTAGAGCTAACTAATAAAAACAAGCAGTCTCTTTATTTTCTGTTTCCCGTTCTCTATTGCCACTCTCGAGAAGCATTCTCAACGTCTTGCTCTTTCTTTCTTTTTAAGATTTTATTTATTTATTTGACAGAGAGAGATCACAAGCAGGCAGATAGGCAGGCAGAGAGAGGAGAAAGCAGGCTCCCTGCCAAGCAGAGAGCCCGATGCGAGACTCAATCCCAGGACCCTGAGATCATGACCCGAGCTGAAGGCAGGGGCTTAACCCACTGAGCCACCCAGGCACCCCCGTCTTGCTCTTTCTATCCATGGCTCGAAACATGCCGATATAGCATGTTCAGCATTTTTCAATTTGAGATATTATTTATTTCTTAATTTCCCAAATTTCCCCTTGTCTGATCTCAACGGTTTCTAGGATGAAATCTGATTAGATTAAAAGTCAGAGCTTATATTCTGAAGACTGTAAAGATATATCCTCAGCTGAGCTTGGGAGTACACCATAATTACATTTCCTTGCTTGTACAACCATGTTTTCCCTGGAGTTAAAATCAACCCCTCCACCTTTTTTTTTTTTTTTTTTTTTTTTGTCCTTAGTTTTCTAAGTACACACCACTCATTTATCCTCAGACTTTGCGCTGGAAGCGTAACTTTGGCCTCCCTGTGTTCAAACATCCCATTGGTTGTATTTTCTTGGTCATCTCCCGGCTGGAGCCCTGGGTCCTCCTGCCCTCACCTTGAACAGATTAACCTGCTCTCCACACCTGCTGGGTTCTCCCAACACCATCCAGATGAAGTACTTCTCCTGGCTCCTGTGTTAGATGCCCTGTTTCTTAGATACCATTTCAGATGTATCCTTCTTTGGGCGATGACAACATCTAGTAGTTGTCTGAGTCAAGGTCAAAGGTGATACATTTTCTGAGACTCTTCTGTTCTAGAATGTTCTCCCTTCCCACTTGGCTGGTCATGTCACTGGATATAGAATTCTTGGTTGGAAATAATTTATCTAAGTCTTCGGGAAAATATCTGTCAAAATATCTGTCAAAATCCTGGATCATGGATCAGAATTCATGTGACCTGATTTTCTATTCCGGAAGCTCTTAGAGGTGTCTCTTTGTTAACGTAATTTTGAAATTCTGTGATGGCTGACTTTGGGGTGAATCTTCTCATGCACACAGCCAACTTGACTACTAGGGAAATGTTTCTGAGCATCACTTCTTCAAGTGATCCCCGGATTCCTGTGACCCCTTCAGGAGACTGTCAAGTCACGATTTTCACAAGGATTCTTGGGCAATATTGGCTTTTTTTACTTTCATTCTTTCATGAGCGTAGACATGATTTTTCCAGAGATGACATAACTCGGGATGAGGAAACAGATGGAAAGTAGCTCACTTAGGAATCCCATGATTTTCTACTAAATCAGACA
This sequence comes from Taxidea taxus jeffersonii, assembly GCA_003697995.1. NCBI lineage: Eukaryota > Metazoa > Chordata > Mammalia > Carnivora > Mustelidae > Taxidea > Taxidea taxus. Next base: position 7,995 of record ML104822.1, read on the forward strand.
GTAAAGAAATTTGCAAAAATGTAAACCAATTCCAATAAATACACAAATGTTAGGAGAAAGAAGTAGTAAAATTATTTTTCTAAAAATGTGTGGGTTCATTAAAATTGAATAAAGTCTTAATGATTTTTCAGTTTTATTTTCTATCACATGTATAATTTCAGTATTAATTTATATCATGGCAAACAAAACACCATACATCATAAATTAAAAAAAGCTTTTTGGGTCCTTAGTAATTTTGAAGTATGTACAGATCCTTGGATCAAAAAGCTATGGAAACTCTGTGCCTAAATTAGGTCTTTAATATTTCCTTTCCCCCATTTTCTTTCCTCTCTTTGAAGTCCCTATCATTCAAATTTTTAGATCTCCTCATGTGATACTCTAATCTTTCTTATTCTTTCTCTCCTTTCTTTCTTGTTTATTGTTCATTTTCTGGGAGACTTTAGTTTTATTTTCTGTCCTCTCTATTTTTTATTTTATTTTATTTATTTATTTGACAGACAAAGAGCACAAGTAGGCAGAGAGGCAGGCAGAGAGAAGAGGAAGCAGTCTCCCTGATGAGCAGAAAGCCCGATGTGGGGCTCGATCCCAGGACCCTGAGATCATGTCCTGAGCCACAGGCAGAGGCTTAACCCACTGAGCCACCCAGGCGCCCCTGTCCTCTCTATTAAATGTTTTCCTTTCTACTATCTGATTTTTAATTTCAGAGTGTTTTTTTTTTTTAAATATGCTCTTTAGATGATTCTTATGAGTGCAAAATTTCTTCTTTCTAAAGATGATGATGATATTACTATTATTATTATTAATTATTTGGGGCTTTTCTTTCCTGTGCTTTGTTTTCTGCTGAGCTCTCTTTACTCTGATCCTTCTGGCTTCTGTCGTTCTTGTTAGAGGCTCTCCGCAAATATCTGGGATCTTCAATTTTCCTTTCCTATCTGAAGGTGAGCAATGACAATGCCCACTGTAAACTTTGTGAGAAGTGGAGCTCTCCATGGGGTCCTCTTCACTCAAGGCAACTTTATGCTATTATACATACGTATATAGTATATACTACATACTATAAACAATTCTGTATGTAGATTACATCTAATGATATTTATTAGAAATTAGAATTAAATATTTTTGAAATAGATCAGTTCATTTAATAAATCTAATACATGTTAATATAAATAACTTTTGCGAAAAACATTTTATAAAACAAAAGTTAGTAAGAGGAGTAGTGTTGTTCTACATTTTTGCAAATCTCTAATGTTGACCTTAATGGAACACAGATGGATTCTCATATCTGCTTCTACATTCAATCTGTTGCAATATGTTATTTTTTTTAAAGATTTTATTTATTTGAGAGAGAGAGAAAGGGAGTATGAGTGGAGGAGGAGGGGCAGAAGGACAAGCAGACTCCCTGCTGAGCAGGGAGCCCAACATGGAGCTCCATCCCAGGACCCTGAGAACATGACCTGAGCAGAAGGCGGATGCTTAACTGACTGAGCCAATCAGGCACCCCTGTTAGTTTAATGAAGTACACAGAAAACAATCCAGCCTCCCAGAGATATGTCACTGGAAAAGAGAGGAGTCTTTGAATACCTATTCAGAAAATTGTGGGTATTCTTTGATAGTACACTGAAACTGAACGTATGATAATTTCTTAGAGATCTGCTGGGAGTCTGAAACCATACCAAAGCACTATACCCCACTGGTTACTTTAAAATCCATTGGTCTATCTTACACATTGAAAGGATCTTTTACTAATGCATGATTTCAGGCTAGTCCCAATTTCAAACATTTATCCTTAATATTCCTATAAAAACATTCATTTTGTAAGATTATTTTTCCTTTGGAAAATATATTCCTGATATTTGTACCAATATCTCTTACAGATGGTTGGGTATGAATAAATTAAAGATAGCTGAAATCTAATCATTGGGACCTAAACACTGGATGAAGAAAAATGGTTGAAGAAAAGTAACAGTCAAAGAAGCAACATTTCTGAGCCAGTAATTTCCATTTCTGGAGGATGGAGTGTTCAAGATCTAGGTTTTGTGTCCTGGTGTTTCAATACAAATCCTCTTTCTGATCAGAGAAGAATTTTGAGCAGAATTCAGCATGGCTTAACAGAAATCCTCTTGACGATAGTCAACTCCCTGTGTCCTATATGTTATGCTAATCAAGCCCTCTCAGAGCTTTAACTTCCTCTCCAGAGTGGACTACCTGGTAGGAGGAAGTGTCTCTGGGGACTCACCCAGGCTCTAGGTATAGCTCACCTGTAAATGAATGACTGGCATTCATTGTTCAAATCAATGGCAATGGGCGGGATGGAGCTCAGACACCTTCCAGTCCAACTCTTAATTTTAAGGTGAGGAAATCATGGCTCATACAAGGGAAGGCAGTTACCTTAGTTCACATGGCTAATAATTAATGGCCACAGCTGGGGTTAGTATCAAAGCTGTTGAATCCCAGTCACGCACTCTCTTACAAACACATCTATTCAAAGATATATTTTTTGACCTACTCAAGACAACCAAGGGCTGGACTCTGCATCATGGTGTTTTCGGTGGGAGACCTTGTCTACCTGCGAGCCCTAGCTTGAGTCACCTGGCTAGCTTTCCTTTACAGTCATTTTCTAAAATAGGACAAACACCAAGGATGGCAACAGTGAGGAGGAAGTAATGGGATTTCTTTTATGCTCTGGTCATAGGGCCACTGTCCTACTGTATTTGGCTCACCATCTTGTTTACTCTCCAACTGTAATTATTGCAAGGCTCCATGTCAGGCACTGCTATAGGTATGGAGGTATGGGATAAAGAATGTGGGGTTCACCGTGCTGATCAGGGGTGGTAAATGTTAATAACTAAATCTGTAAAGAACATAGTATCCAACAAAAGATAAGCAGACAAGGATGGGAAGAACAAGAACCCCTGTACACTTTTGGTGGGAATACAAAATGCTGCAGACTCTATGGCAAGCAGGTCTTCAAAAAATTAAAAATAGAACTACTGTATGAGCCAGAATCCAGTTTCTGGGTATGTATCCAAAAGAACAGAAATTAGGATCTCGAAGAGATATTAACATACTCATGGTCATGGCAACACTAGTCACAACACTAGTCACAACACTTCCACTCCCAATGAAATATTATTTAGCCTTAAAAAGGGGAGGAAATTCTGTAATCTGCGATAACATGGGTAAACCTTGCAGACATCATGCTAAGTGAAGTAAGCTAGTCACAAAAGACACATACAGCATGATTCTACTTCCTTGAGGACTCTAAAGTATTCAAATTCATTGAATCAGAGAGTAGAATGGTAGTCACCAGGGATTTGATGGCGGACGGGGGGAAATGAAAGAGTTGCTAATCAATGAGCAAAAAGTTCCAGTTAAACAAGTTGAACAAATTGTAGAGATCTGCCATACAACACAGTGCCCAAGTTAACAATGATGCTTTAAGTTTTGTTAAGAGGGTAGATTTCACGTTAAGCTTTCTCACATAATACAATAAATTTTGAAAGCACCATTTTGCTCAAAACAGAAAAACCTAAATGAAATTACAATAGAAACTCGCATGCCATAACACATTATCACCTAATGAGAAGCGTTTATGTGAAAAGTAATAAAGTATTGGTTTTGCTGAAAAATGAAACAAAGCAACACAATATGACAATATGCTATGTGACATAAAGCAAAGGCTGGCTGGGGCTGGAAGAGCACTGGAACAGTCATGGAAGGCTCTGGAAGGAGGTGATATTGGAGTGGGGGAGGGCTGAAGGAGAAAGTCGTTTAAGAGATCAGTTGAGAACACGAAGCTCATTCTCAGCTCACTTGTGTGAGGGTACAGAGAGGAAGCCACTGTGGCTGGAGTTTGGTGAAAGTGGGAGTGGGGGAGATACAGGAAGAAGACTAACTACAAAATAATGTGCCCTGTATGAGGGGAGCAGAGATGTGGCCACGGAATGGGATATATCAGCCCCTGAAGATACTCCATAAAGACCAGGACCATCCTTCTAGAGTTACAGCCTAAGGGTGGGGACCAGGTTTCTCATGGCTTCAGTGTGTCTAATGAACAACGGTTCCTGAACAGTGGCAGGAGGCCGTGATTCCTAGATTGTGTTTTGTACTCACAGCTGAGATTAGAATCACCGCACCTTCGGGTTTTGGGTATTCTCCCTTTTCCCTGAGTTCTAAATATTTCTTCCTTTTTGAGTAGTTGAGTAGGACTATGAAAAAGAAGGTAACGTTTCTTACTTACTTACATTTCTTACTTGTTTGGGTGTGCAATTAGAGGAAACACTGTTCTCTTTTACAGAACATATTACATGTAAAATTTTCTCTGACCAGTGATGTGAACTTGAAGGCAGGAACAATAGTTTGACCTTGAAGATTCTACTGCCTCACACGGGTTAAGAGTCAAGAATGGGGCTTCTCCCCTTCTGGTCTACAACAGACTCTGAGCACCACGTTCTTTCCCCACCTACCTAACTAGGTCAGCTGGCATTTTAACCTGTTGCAACCACACAGACACATGTGCGCGTGGGAACAGAAAATGGAATGAGGTTAACAGCGCCAAATGTTCTGAGAATTTCACGGATACATTAACACTGGCCTTGAAAGTCCACTTGAAAAAAGACTGCGGGTAAAAACATTTCTACCACTGTGCAGAAGTTAAAGAGATTTTGGTGGTGGCAAAGTGCACTAAAAGAAAAGATAAATTCCCCCACCTTTCACCGCCTTCATGTTCTATGTACCCCATGATTCGCTTTCTAAATTACACTTCAGGGAAGGAAAAAAGGACAGCCCAAATCATTTTTTCTTTTTAGACGAAGACTAGACTTAGTGGAGTGTTTTATAAGCAGTGACTTGACATGTACAGAATAAAGCGAAAGAGTTAAAGGGAAAGGGGAGATTTTACTCTCATCTTCTGAAGAAGGAAGAGAGCTTAGATGATTTTAATTTTCTAATAATTTAAAAATAGAAATTCAATATAAGGAGTGGTCTCACGGGGCGCCTGGGTGGCTCAGTGGGTTAAGCCGCTGCCTTTGGCTCGGGTCATGGTCTCAGGGTCCTGGGATCGAGCCCCACGTCGGGCTTTCTGCTCAGCGTCTGCCTCTCTGCCTACTTGTGATCTCTGTCAAATAAATAAAATCTAAAAAAAAAAAGAGTGGTCTCTCTTTCCTCTCTCTTCAAAGAAAGATTCAAATTACAGCTTAGGTCACGCTTCTCTACTCCAAGAGAAGGAGGGGTGTATAAAACAGTTGGTATTTTCTTCTTTAATCGGGAATGGAACAAACAAACAAAAGTTTTGGGATTTTAGGGGCCCATGCAAAGGGGAAAGTGGTTTCTTTTCACTGACCTAGTTTCCTGACCATTTAGGGATTTCTTCCAGACACCAGTCCTGAGACTTCAATTTCTAGGCTATTGCAAGAACTACCAGAGGAAAGGGAGATTTGGCTACAAAAAGGAAAACAAAAATGAAGCATCAACTGCATTCCAAAATGTTTTATGTTGGAAGATTTTGAGAAATAACAATATAAATCTAGTCATATACCAAAAATAAACAAAGATTAGTGTGAGAAAAGAAGTTATCGATTATGGTCCTTTACGAACACGAATGAAATATTTCTTAAAAAATTATGAACGAATCAAACTTGTCAGGGTGCAAATATATAAAACATCCTGACCAGGGAGGGTTTATTTCAGTAATGAATGTATGATTCAAATAGGATGCCTATTAATATAATTTAACATACTATGAAAAGAAAGAGAAAAATCATATGCTAATTTTCTTGAAGGCAGATTAAGCGTTCAATGAAATTTAACATTCACAATATACTAGCAAAATAGGAAAAAGTGTTATGTAAATCCCAGAACAAACATCATAGTTATTGTTAAGAGAGTTAAAGCATTCCTGCTAATGTCAGAAAGACGATAAGGATACCAACATTGAATCAACACTGTATGAGAAGACTTACGCAAAGAATAAGATACGAAAAAACATAATGGGTAGAAGAACTATAAAGGAAGTCACAAATATTTCTTCATTTTCAGATACTAGTGTTTACACAGAAAACCCAAAAGCATCTATAAACCACCTTTAGAACTCATGGAAAAACTTAGAAAGTTGGAAACATTATCAACATATAATAATCAACAGCATTCCTAGAGGACAATAATAGTCAGTTTCAAAATAGAACAAATATTCTAGTCAACATCATAAGGAATAAGTTCTTAAAAGTTGTGTGCATGAATGTGATGGAGAAATTCTAAAACACTACTACAGGACATTTAAAAAAGGTGTGATTGAAGAGAAATATTTTTATGGATGGGATGACTCAATACTGTAAAGATATCAATTCTGCCCAAATTTATCCATATTAAATGTAGTTCCAATAAATATCCTAAAAGAGTTCTTCAGGGAACTTGACCAAAAAAAAAAAAAAAAAAAAAATCACTTGACCATGCAGAGTCAAGAAAAGCAAGCTAAGCCGAAGTTGAAGAGTAACGTGGGCTTAATGAAAACAATGTGGTACAGGGCAGGGATGGACAAACAAGGTAATGAAACAGAATGCGGAGCTCAAAAACAGACCCATACATACATGTAAACTTCACATGGGAGGAATGTAGAGGTACAAATCCGCACGGAAAGGATGTACTTTTCAATCCGTGGTGACAGGGCTATTGGCTAGACATAAGAAAACAAAAATTTGGATTTCCTACCATATACCATCTCTCCAACAACTGTAGTAAGGTTAAAGACAAGGCAAAATTTTAAGACTTTTAGAAAAATAATATAGCATATTTATGAACAGAGAGTACAAGATAATTTTTTTAAACATTATATTTATTTAAGAGAGAGCATGAGAGAGAGCACAAGCAGGGGGAATAGCAGAGGGAGAAGCAGACTCCCTGCTGAGCAGGGAGCCTGACCCCAGGATCCTAGGATCATGACCTGAGCTGAAGGCAGACGGGTTCACTGACTGAGCCGCGGAGGTGCCCCATAAGATAATTTTTTAGGCACAACACAAAATCCACAGATTATAAAATGTATATTTATTTAGGGTGGTCAAGCTTATAAATTATATGACTGCTTTTTAAAGAAACATTTTCACAATGAAAGTGAAAAGACAGTCCTCATAGTAGATGATTTGCAACTCAAATAATCCACAAAGATCACTAGCCAAAATTCACCAAGAATGCCTACACAACAAAAAGAAAAAGAAACATCCTGACAGAAAAATGGGCAGGGAATAGAAGGCAGAAATTCAAAATTCACACATACAAAAACCTAAGTGGTCAACAAACAAGAAAAGATGCTCAGTTGTTTTTTTTTTTTTTTTAAGATTTTATTTATTTATTTGACAGACAGAGATCACAAGTAGGCAGAGAGGCAGGCAGAGAGGGGAGGGAAGCAGGCTCCCTGCTGAGCAGAGAGCCCGATGCGGGGCTCGATGCGGGGCTCGATGCGGGGCTCGATCCCAGGACCCTGAGATCATGACCTGAGCCGAAGACAGAGGCTTTAACCCACTGAGCCACTCAGGCACCCCAAGATGCTCAGTCTTAATTGTCACTGGCAAAATGTGAAATAATGTAGCCCCAATGGAATATTACATCACAGTTAAACAAGGGAGAAGTATAAATCTCAAAAACAATGTTGAGAGAAAAAAATTTTGTGAAAGGTTGGCACACTTCATGTCATGTTTGAAATAAAGTGAAAGCATGTTACATATTTTGAATAAATGCTTACATATATAGTCATGGCAAAAAAATCATACTTGGGAGTGAAACACCAGGTCTTGGATAGTAGTAGTTCCAGTCCTAGTGGTATACTGAACTGGATTATACTGGCTTGCCTGAGCCAATTCTGTGTATCTCTTCCTAATTCCATGTTCAGTGATGTCTTGCTAATAGCTTGGAATCTGCTGTGATGGGATGTTTACACCACAGAAATCGGCAAACAACGTAAGTCCCAGATTCCCCCTCTCTTGTCCTAATGCCGGAGAACTGGTTTACCAGCACATTGCTGTGCCACTCTCCACAGAGTGAGATGCAGCTGGGAGGGATACATAAGGGGCTTCAACAGTATTTGTAATGTCTTTATGCTTTAAAGAATTTCTAAAGTAAATACGACACAAGAAAAGGCTTTGATAGAGTGGGGATAGGGTTCATGGGTATTTATCATGCTACTTTTCTGTATTTTGAAAATATAAAACATACCCTGAAAATAAAATCTAGTCAGCAGAGTTTTTTGGGCTAGGATAAAACCATTTTCTTTTGCCCCTCTTTAATTTTAGAGATTTAAATCTTGCTTGTTGGTCACAATAATCCAATCCAAGTTGAAAAACTTGGATCTGAACTAATAACAGAAACTTGAAAATTAGTTCAAGCTCTAACCATAGATTTGCCAGAGTCAGACCTTTGAAATCAACTGATGCAGAGTATATAATAAAAGATTCATAAGAGGCATTAACATAAAAAGTCACATCAATACTTCCTGCTTAACCAAGTGTAACAGCAAAGATAGTTGAGCTCTAAATGCAGACTCCAGATCCAAGGGAAAGGAAATAAAAACAAATAGGGACACATAGTATAGTATGTGTATAGTATAGACAACTCAGCTGTAAAAGTTAAACAAGCAGACGCTCTTTTTTAATAGAATTATTCTGCTTTTTTTTAAAGGTCTTATTTATTTACTTGAGAGAGAATGAATGAGAGAAAGCATGAGAAGGGTGAGGGGCAGAGGGAGAAGCAGACTCTCCGCTGGGCAGGGAAGCTTGACATGGGGTTCGCTGTGATTATGACCTGAGCTGAAGACAGATACCTAACCGAATAAGCCACCCAGGCGTCCCTCCATTATTATTTTCAAGAGTAGGGCAGCTGGGTGGCTCAGTCAATTAAGCGTCTGCCTTCGGCTCAGTTCATGATCCCAGGGTCCTGGGACTGAGCCCCATGTCGGGCTTCCCTGCTCAGCGGGGAGTCTCCTTCTCCCTCTCCCTCTGCCCCTTCCTCCCTGCTCATGCTCTCCCTCTCTCTCTCTCGCAAATAAATGAATAAAATTTTAAAAAAGAAAGTAATAATGAAATAAAATAAGCAGAATACCAATAGAAATGTGACAAAACCAGGTATTCAAAATAGGCTAGGGACGCCCGGGTGGCTCAGTTGGTTAAGCAGCTGCCTTCGGCTCAGATCATGATCCCAGTGTCCTGGGATCGAGTCCCACATCGGCTCCTTGCTTGGCGGGGAGCCTGCTTCTCCCTCTGCCTCTGCCTGCCACTCTGTCTGCCTGTGCTCACTCTCTCTCTCTCTAACAAATAAATAAAAAAAAAATTTTTTTTTAAATAGGCTAAATTGGACGTCCAGTTCTACGTCCTTGCGTGAAGGACTTTCCATACTGCACTCCTGATTCATCTAAAAGATGTGGATACAATATGCATTCTATCTGCTCCCAAAGCTGTTAAGAGGATTACAGGAGCTCATGCATGTGCCAGGGATAGACAAGTATGATCACCAAAAGGGACAGGCATGGATACATGGTGTTCACTGCATGCCCATCGTGTCACCACATGGATCACTAATACATCATCATCTGGGTACTCGTTTGCTCTGACTCAGGCTGACACGTCTGACTTCCTTGTTCAGAGAACACCAAAGAGAAAAGAACAGAGAACCAATTCAGGAATACAAAGGTCTTCTCGGTCTTCCGACTTTAGCAGAATGGGTTCCATCGCCAAGTTCCCCTCTTGTTGACCTAGGGGGCTACATCATTCTTACCTATCTTTAAATTAGGAGACATGGAAAGATTTAAATTCCAGGGAGTAAAAAAACCAAAAAACAAACAAAACCCCCCCCCCCAAAACCCCCTTATGGACTATGCTACCACATCCCAAACCATGGCCTGAAAGCAGGGCTCCACTCTGGCAAGAAGGGATATGGCTGAATGCCTGGAGTTTGGGGTCAGAGAAGTCCAGATGAGGGATATAAAGTGATAATGCGAATAAAGCTCTATGGCCTCTGCCATGAACTAGGCAGAAGACATACAGTCATTACCATCAACTTACAGCCAAGCCACCGAGGCTTAGGCTAGGGGCCGCCCAGCATATATGCCTCAACCCTCTCCCCATGTTGCAGTGCCACTGGTAGCCTCTGGAAGGAGAAGCCCCTTGGGGGTTCATGGAATTTTATCATCAGTGACTGCTAAAGAGCCTGTTTTAATACCAATGGACACATAGACTCTAAATTCCCTAATTCAATTTTTTTTTTTTTAAAGAAAGAGTAAGCACATATAAATGGTGGGGAGGGGGAGGGGAGAGGGAAGAATGGAATCTTAAGCAGGCTGCATGCCCATCAAGAAGCCAGAGGCCGGGCTCAATCTCAAGACCCTGTGATCATGGCCTGAGTTGAAATCAAGAGTCTGATGCCTAACTAACTGAGCCACCCGGGCCCCCTACTCTAATTCAATTTCTTGGTGACCTTTCTCTATATTCTTATTATTGTGTCTATTTTACATAGATGGTGTTTCCAAGCCACAGCTGTACATTACAAACATCTGAGGAGCTTTTGAAAACATCTGATGCCCTAGCCCCACCCCAAACCAATTCATTAGAACTTCTGGGCATGCGATCCATCATATTTAAGAAAAAAAAAAAAACAAAAAACCTCCCAGATGATTCTAGTAGTGTAGTTCAGGGTGAGAATCGCAGTCTTGGAACATGCAGTTTCCAAAGTCTCTTGAGTCAAATCAGAGAGATGTTGCAACAGAGACTGTTTTTACATTCCAGGCTTTCAAAATGAAAGGAGGCATTGATGCAATTCTATGCACAGATCTCCCAGAGGCCAGGCTTGTGCTAGGTGTTAGGGATTCAAAGGTAGAAAAGGAGATATGATAGATCGTGCCCCCACGGTGTCACTTATACCAATTTCATTAAGCAAAGAGGAATAAGATGTATAATTTGCATTATGGTTGAGTCATCCAATGACAGGGCACTGCAGAATTTTAAATTGGGATTTTACTATAACAAAATCAACATCATCACTGGTTGATATTTTGACGCTTCCTCTGGGCTGGCATTGAGCTAAGGTATGCACTTCCGGTGTTTGAGTGCCCTGAAGCTTCACAATAACCATAGAGATGGATAGTCTTATGATTTCCACTCATTCATTCCACAAAAGCTTGCATGCCTCCAATGGGCCATGCACTGTTTAGGCACCTGGACAATAACAAAACAGACCCCAGGCCTTGGGGAGTGTTCTGTGAGTGGGGGTGGGGAGGAAAGAAACAACCCATGTAAACCAAAAGTCAGTTGTAGAGTGTGTCACACAGAATTTGATAAATGCTGGAAAGAAAAGGCAGAGTGGGTGAGGTGTTCTGTGGGTGTGTGGCAAGCTTCATTGAGAAACGGAGACAGGAGCACAGACTTGTAGGGAGGAGTTAATTTTTCCACTCCATTTCAAGACTCACCCAAGGATATCTACTAGACTAAGCCGGGATGCAAACCCAGACATGTTGGAAGTGAGAGTCTGTGCTCTCAACTTGCCTACTGCCTGGCAGAAGTTTCACAATGTATAATATACTAACTGATCTGCTTGTCCCAGACCCTTCAGCAAATTTCCTAAGCCCAGTGTCTTTTATGTAGTAGGTACTTAACATATGTTGGAGTTAATCATTTAAATCATTAATTAACTTGATTAGTATGCTATGATTTAAAGTATTTGTGTGTTTACTGGGTCCTGCCCACTCCCTAGGCAGAAGAAAATTTCTAGAAAATTCAGTGGAGGTGGGGGTGCCGCGTGCACACGAAGCATGCATGCGTTTTGGGATGCCCTGTTCATGTTCTGTTGGAGAAGGCGATGTCACTGCTCTGTCAGGGAAAATAGGTCTCTACTCTGAGCCAGGAGGATGGACTGGGATAAAATATGAAATAGATGCAAGACTCTTCTAGAACAAGGATGCTTCTAGGTAGAAGATTTCATGGCATGATAGCACACAGAAGTGGATGAAGTTGAATCAAGGATCAGAGGTTAAGTTCTCTTAGGCTGCATTCATTTGAGAGAACATCATAATATTCCTAGGTGACAATGATCTTTTGAGTAGGAACTTACCTATTGAAGTGGTAGATATCCTGTATGTTTCCAAAGAGCGCCGATATTTCTTCTGTCCCCAGGGGAACTTTTGTTTGGTCCCTGATACAGTCTAGGTAATCCTGGAAATCAATGAGAAGGATATCTTAAACACTCCTGTCATTCTCCAAGTCATCGCTCGCTATGCAAGATGAATCTTTCATATCAGTTTCAAGTAATTATGATACTAACGTGCTCATTAATTATACTATGGAATACAGAATGTCACTTTTATTAATGCTGACAATGCCCACCTATTTATAGAATTGGGAGTTTGAGCAAGAAGAAGTATGGTGTTACATTAGGCTATATATCCCCCAAATGTATTAGAGTTTCCCTAGATGGGTAACATAATGACCATAGTTTCTCATAATGTCAAATTTTTGGCATAACAACATCATCTTCTGTTTCCTTGACTGATTTATATGATAAAAAGATACTCAAATTCATTTAGTGGAAAGCCAGAAATACAGACCTTAAAATTTTTCATCACAAGGAAAAGAATGTGTACCTGTGTGTGATAATGGCTATGAACTACACTGTGGTGCTCATTTCACATTTATACACAAGCATCAAGTCATTATGTTGGATACTTTCAACTAATACAATGTTCTATGGGAATTATATCACAATAAACTGGGGAAAGAAAGTGTTGTTTAAACGTAACCTTGAAATCAGGAAGCCATTGGTTGTTAAAATGCAGAATCAAATTCTTCTTCAAACACCACTTTATAGAAAAAAAAAACCTTTTTTATTTTAAAAAGCACATAATTCACTTATGTTACGCTCTCTAGTAGGCTATGTTAACAAGCCTTGGAAAACTCTGAAATGGTTTTATATCTTTTAACACAGCAACAGCTCCCAAGAAGAGCTAATGCGGGCTCAGAGCCACAGTGGGTTAAATGTCCGAGGCTTGGAAACTTCGAGCTGCTGAGAGAAAGCTGCTTTCCACCCTGGGTGTGAGAATTCTTAACTGAGTGCTCCCCCTTCTCCAGCAATGCTTGAAAAAAGAACTCGGTAGGAGGCAGGAAAACAATAAAGAAAAAAGTGAAAACAGCTGAAATAACGTAAAATAAAAAATAAATACAATCCCCTGCCCTGGGGTGTATAATGTGCTATGGCCTTCAACCAGTCGACACATGGCATTGTGCAGCCCGGGAAGGAAGGGACCCTGTGGAAATGCCAGGCTACAGCTGCATTCCAGGATGTCCCATCCCAGGCACAAGAGCAGATAGGTGCAAGTGGCCAGGAGGAACCTGAAACTTAAGAACCATCAGATAATTCCTCCTTCTCCCTTTTAATAAGCCCCAATCATTCTCTCACACTGTTTATGCTCCTCAAAGGAAAAACAGGCAGGGGCTTCACCATCACCATTCTCAGGAGCACGTTTCATAGACCACATCATATAATTCACCATCCTAGCTCTTAAACGCTAAAATCACTGGCATGCACAGACCAAGGTTTAGAAACCTTTTTTTCTTTTTAATTTTTTTAATGATTTTATTTATTTGTCAGAGAGAGAGAGAGAGAGAGAGAGCGTGCATATGTGCACAAGCAGGGGGAGCGGCAGGCAGAGGGAGAAGCAGGCTTCCCGCTGGGCAAGGAGCCCAATGCAGGACTTGATCTCAAGACCCCGGGATCATGACCTGAGACGGAGGCAGACGCTTAACCGACTGAGCCACCCAGGTGTCTCCCCTTTTTTCTCTTCTAACAAGCTTTGTGAGAACATCTTTTCTTAAGACAGTGGTCATCTCAATAAGAAGGTAAATTCATCAGGTTTAAGTGGGACTGGCACCCCAAACCCACAATAGCAAGACAGAGCCTCCTTACTTTTATAAATGGAACAATTAGAAGGAGCTTAAGTATCTGCAGAGGATATAGAGTTAATGCCTAAATAAAAAATGCTTGAGAAAACTAGAAGTGAAATGAATGCCTTTGAACAGCATGTAAACCTAATCTATACTTCCTCGAAAAGATAACAGTAGTCATTGATATTTATATAAAATTACACATAATACAAAAAGACGGGCTGGTATTTAACTTGTACTGAAGGCTTATAATTGATAGCTGTTTATACTTTGATCAACTTAAAAAAAAAAGATTTTATTTATTTATTTGACAGAGATCACAAGAAGGCAGAGAGGCAGGCAGAGAGAAAGAGGGAAGCAGGCTCCCGGCTGAGCAGAGAGTCCAGTGTGGGGCTTGATCCCAGGACCCTGAGATCATGACCTGAGCCAAGAGCAGAGGCTTAACCCACTGAGACACCCAGGCACCCCCTTCGACCAGCATTTTAAAAGGACATGTCATATGCAAAATTAAGGCAGTGAAACAGAAGGTTCTAGATGGGCGTGAACCTAAACAGAAGCTATGAATAGGTATGAGCCATACCAAATAGCAGGCTAAAGGGCAGGACAGAGATGACATAGGCATGCCACATTCACCTTGCTGGCTGCCATGGGGTTTAAATGAGAAATCGAACCACCCTTTTTCTCGTTTCAAGTGAAGAGCTTGCTCATTTGCAGAAACCTGATACTAAATTCTTCATGTGAGGGAAAGACCGATTAAGGGGCTTGAGGAATTTCAGCTGGGGTTAGAGACAAAGAACCGTGGCCCACTTCCAACAAATAATGGCCTCTCTCCAAATGAAAGAGTTTCAAAACCCCCCAGTCCGTGGTAGGGAAACTAGATTTTAAAAGCTGCTCGTTTTCTGAAATTGTTGAGAAAACAGATTGTTAGGAGTCCAGACTTTTGGAGGCCACTCTAGAAAACAGATCAAAGTCCTACGGCCACAACTTGTTCCGACTGATCATAATTAAGTCTTTTAAATATGATACTTTAACCCTAAATCAGTTACCGAGAACTACTGTAGCGTGTACATTAGCAGCTGTAATCATTTCCAGCCAAAATGAGAGGTTCGAAGCTCAGTGATAATGACAGTTGAGTCTGTGCTTAAATAACAGAGTAAAGATATCCATGAAATTTATTAGGGCCTGTCACACTGCTTATTAATTTTATTGGCTTGATGTCAGCATCTGTGGCTACCCTACAGTTAACAATGAAGGATCAATTTAAAAGTTTTGCATTGAAAACAATTATTCTCCAAGAAGATCAAAGAATTCACGCGACTCGGAGAGGGATGAGGCGGGGAGAGACACACAGGAAAGAGGTTTCCACTGGTGGACAAAAATACCTATTATGCCATTTTAAATTCTGCCTATTTGCCTTCTAATCTCTTTCTGTCCTTAGGATCTCCTTAAGATTGCAAGATTTGTGCGTGGGTGTCCTCCTCACATTAACTTTTTTCATTGCCTGTAATGTCTGTTATTGAAAACATCCAAGTAAATACTAACTCAGTGCCATTTCAAGTGTGGCAAATGGAAAAGGAGCCAGTATGCAAAGTGTCAAGGAATTCAGTGCAGAAATTGAGAGTAAGCACGTGGAAACTTACAGCCTTTTCACAGAATGAGATCCGCTGACTCTACTGATCAATTTGGGCTCGCATTTTGCACGCCTGATTTCTTCTATTTCCTTTTCCTAGCAATTCACTTTTTTTTTTTTTTAAGATTTTATTTATTTATTTGTCAGATAGAGTGCAGGAGCGAGCACAGGCAAACAGAGTGGCAGGCAGAGGCAGAGGGAGAAGCAGGCTCCCTGCCGAGCAAGAAGCCCCATGTGGGACTCGATCCCAGGACGCTGGGATCATGACCCGAGCCAAAGGCAGCCGCTCAACCAACTGAGCCACCCAGGCGTCCCGAAATCCACTTTTTATTGTATTTTCCAAATGTGTCGGTGTGTGGCTGGCTGACAAAGAACGCACAAGCACACACATGCACACACGTCCCTGTCCCTCAGCACACGGAGAGGAAGCGCAGGTCTAGGCAGAGATGCTGGAGAAATGGACAGAGCTCAAATTCACGTTTAAACTCAAATTCAATGTTCCTGGTAGTTTGCCTTATTTCTCTGAGATGCCTACAGAATTAATGTCCCTGCCCCCGTTTCCCTTCTTCCTCTAAAATAACATTTAAGACATTTTAAAATTATAACCTGTTTGACATAATGAAGATAAACCACAGGAGGGAAAGAAATACTGATTTAGAACTATAAGTCTCTTCATACTTCACATCCCTTGGACTCTTTCCCGCGCCCCCCTTTCTTGTCAAGAGTCCACTGTGGAGACAAAAAGATTCCATTCCTAAATCCTCTTGTGAACATGTCAAAGTTCGACCCTAGTGGTTTTATAGTTTTTACTCGTTTTGGTTGTCTTTTCTCTTTTTAGCGCTTCCAAATTCCAAGCCCTTGGATATAACTCCTATATAAGACCTTTTTTTTTTTTTTTGGTTTTTATTTTGAAGGAGGGATTTTTTTCTTGTTACCCCTCTATCTTTTCTAGAACGTGGTCATCTGTTTATCCCCAAACCTGCCCTCCAAATGCCATGTATTATGTTGGGACGTCACTGACACCACAGTAACTTACATTAGTCTATCAATTCACAGTTTAAAAGCCTTCATGTTCATTCATACAAAACCTCTTTCCCCACCCCCCTCTTTTTTGAGGACATAAGAATGTGTGCCAAGTTCTGTTTTACAAGATAGGAATTAAAAAAAAATGAATAAAACATGATCTCTCCTCCCCCCCAAGGAGCTCCTTGTGTAACTGAAAGACAAATGTAAACAAGTGAGGACAATACGGTGTTTAGGCCACTTGGCTGATAAATATTCAGTACTGGCAGAAATGGGCCGGGAGGGCAGGGAAAGAAGCTGTTGATTCCTGGGCTGGGAGAGGCTTTCTAGGAGGTGCACGTGGAGCTGAGCCTTGGAGGAGAAGCAGCAGTCTGGATGGAGGGTCAGGGAGGAGACAACATCCAGGAAGTAGAAAAGTGCAGACAGAAGCACAGGGTAAGACGTGTGGGCTGTAGGCAGGACCCTTAAAGGTGCAGAGCTGGGCTGGGAGAGCCAGCCCCAGGTGCATGCGCACTCTGGCCCTGGAGGTAGGCTGCAGGCATTTCGAGAACAGGGCTGATGGAGGGGAACGGTTCATGCTGTTGGTGGTGGCAACCACTGAAGGACGGAGGGAGACCACCGACCATCCCAGCATCCATGTGAAGAAAACAGGACAGAGGCTGTAGAACAGGGGCGGGGAGGGGGTGGTGTGGGGGGAGAAGTGGCGGCGGGGGGGTGGGGGGGCAGTAAGACCAGCACAGCAGGGTGGGTAAGCCCAGATCAAGCCCTCCAGGCTCCTCCAGAGAGGCATAAAGGAGAGAAAGGAGCCAGTCAAAGGTGGGAGACCCAGACAGTGTCACAGGATGAGGGGCACTGTTGGCTTTCAGGATGGAGAGGCCAATGGCTGGCTGCCCCAAGATGGGTCACTTTGGCATGAAGACTATTTTGAGTTAAAAAGCAATCAAAACCTGGGGTGCCTGGGTGGCTCAGTTGGTCAAGCATCGGCCTTTGGCTCAGGTCTTGATCTCAGGGTCCCAGGGATTGAGACCTGTGTCCATCCGGGCTGCCTGCCCACCCCCCACCTCAACACAGCTCCTGTGCTCTCTCTCATTCTCTCAAATAAATAAAATCTTTTATTTTTTTAAAGCAATCAAACCCCAGCAATTTCAGGAAAAGCTCTTTACCCCACCCCCTCAAATGCCTAGAAAGAACTCAGAGAGAGGACCCACCCCAGAAAGAGAGCTATCGCAGTAGGTAACTCCATTATGAGAGGAACTAGGTATGGTAGACAGGGAGGGACCTAAGCAAGGCCACTTTGAGCTAAGTCCTCACCTTGTCCCATTGTTTCTGAGTGGCCCAGCAAACATTTGTTTACTAAACATTTTCCTTTTTTCTTCTTCCTGTAAATTGGATTCCTTTCCTCTGAAGTCCCAGACCCTTGACCCCTTCTCGTGGGTTAGTTCAGGATGACTTATAGACCCCCTTGTGCCTGTCCTTAGAATTTCCGTGTCGGTCTGTACGTACGCTAATAAATTTGATTTCCTCCTATTAATCAGTTTCATATCAACTTGATTGTCCAGGCTGGCTGGAAGGACCTTGAAGGGGACAGGAATTCTTGCTCCCCAACAAGGAGAAGGGAGTCTGTGCCTCGCTCTCACCTTCCACGCTGAACGGGAGCAGCACCGTTCTCTTCATTCCAGTAAGACCTTTTCTTATCCTCGCTGGCAGCGCGTGGATTAAAAGGCAGTGAGACCAACCCCTCATCTCCCCATCCATTTGGCACTGGCATGGAGAGAGCTGGAATGTTCCCTCCAGGGAGAGGACCCACCAGCTCTCCTCCTTCCTTCTGACTTTCTTTGTGATGGGGCTCGTGAGGTAAAGCTAACCCAGGGCTTACAGGGGCCTTAGCGGGATGGTTCTAGGCTTGTTGGCCCACTGGTACGTCCTATACTGAGCTGCCTCACGCCCAGATAAAACACTGAAAAACACCTGGAAGGATCTGTGGTAAAAAGGAGACAAGGCAAATATATTTTGGCCTCCCTCACAGCGATAGTAGGTCTTCACGCGACTCCATCCGGCTCATTTGGTTCCTCTTAGGGTCAAAGCTCTGAAGAAATATGGGTTTTATTCTCCAACCCTTGAGGATACAAATAGTGCCCACAGGCGCATCACGATGGGTACGACAGGTTCCGAATCACTGGCCCACCCCCGCCCCACTCCTGCACCTTCCTCTCCCCCTTCCTGAGAGACCTGAAGAGAGGCAGGTGGCCGTGTGGGCACAAAGATGGCCTCGGTTTCAGATGTGTGAAAACAGAGGTAACTGTAGGACAGCTCTGAGGAGAGGTGTCTTGCACAGGATCTGGGAAGAAAAACGGCAGTTTGCCTGGAAAGCTCTATGGGGAGCTAGCAGTGCGTGGCTCTGTGGTCAGCCTTTGGTTTCGGAGGCACTGACGGCAAAGGAGAGACTAGAACGTTCTCCTGTGCTTCTTCCGGGCGCAGGGCCACGTCAGGCAGCTAACCACGCGAAAGCAGCTTTGACGTAGCTCAGTGTCTGCAAACTGCAAGCTGGGTGAGGGTCAGCAGACCAGGGCACCCCTGGGAAGTCTCCTGTGGCCTTGAGGACACCAGACAGAGCTGCAGACTGAGTTGGAAGTGGGTGAGGACTATCAGTTCTGAGATGCGGGGCTACCCAGGAAGGAGCAGTAACTGGAAGAGATGTAGGGCCAAGGAGGATTGCCTGATGGATCTATTCCCCCCACGCAGAAACCCCCACCCCACGCTGGCACGCGTCCACCCTTGCACCCACCCATGCGTTCACGCACCCACGAACAGGACGGTGGTGGGTGGAGGGAAGGAGAAGGTAAAGGGAAGAAGAAGGTAGAAGGTAGAGGGAGGAAGCCTGGAGTGACAAGCAAAGAATTTCTGGTAGGGTGAGGATTGGAGCCAGGTCAGGGGACGAGATAAGAGGCAGAGGAGAGGGACATAAGCCCATCTCCTGGGGGGTCCAGGCTGGGAACACGGTCTGAGTGGGGCACGGAGTAGCCAAAATGACATGGCTCACCTTCATTTTTCACCACAGAAAAACAAAATTCTAACAAGTCAGAGCATATGAAGTAAAATGTTCCCTTTCCCCCACCAAGGACCTTCCTGTCCTGCCCAGATGTCACTTTCCAGCAGTAACTGTGGTTAATGATGTGGTATGCGGGTTCTTGGCTATGTTCTGGCGCATAATTACATCTGTCAGAAAGGAGATCGAGGGGCGCCTGGGTGGCTCAGTCCTTAAACGTCTGCCTTTGACTTAGGTCATGATCCCAATGGAGCCCGGCATGGGGCTCCCGGCTCGGCGGGAAGCCTGCTTCTCCCTCTCTTGCTTCCACGTTTGTGTTCTCTCTCTGGCTGTGTCTCTCTCTGACAAATAAATAAATAAAATCTTAAAAAAAAAAAAGAAAAAGAAAAAAATGAGATCTATGCTTGATTCATAACTTTGTGTTTTCTACTTAATGTATATAAATGCACATGATTCCTATATGTCAAAAGAATTTTTTCTCATTCTTTATAGTGGCCACATTGTATTCCATCCACTAGTTTACTATAATGTACCTAATGGAGACTTTTGGGGGCCCATCCTACGTGTGGGTTTCCGTATTAAGCAGGTGCATCTGGAAACAGGTAAGATGTAATCCCTGTGCTCCAGAAGAAAGACATGCGTATGTCATGCAGAGTGTGACAGTGTGAGGGTTATAGGAATTATTTACAAGTGCTGCTATAATGAAGGAAATCCTTCATCTTTCTTCCAAAGAAGCCACTAATCAGGGTTTATAGTAAAATCTCCCTCTGTAGCCTGCAGATAAAGTATCAGAAGTCTAATCTTCCAGCTGATCTCTTTTCTCTTATTTCTCTGTCCACATCCACAGGGAGGAAGGTACAGACAAAGAAATGGGAGCTGGGGGTCTCTGGCCACTTCATCAAGCTGGAAACAAAGCTCTTATTGTGGGGACAATGTTTTCGCTGAGTCTATATAACGGAGCCCGCACACAGCGGAGAACGGCACCAAAAAAGCAATATATCACTGTCAAGGCAAACTCTTTCTGCCAACCTTGTTGGGGGTTGGGGGAAGGTGGGGGGAGGGGGGCAGAGATGGGAATGGGGGGCGAGAATGAATGGAGGAGAGCAGAAGCTGGGAAGAGAAGGGGGAAGAAAAAGGGGAGTAGAAAATAAAAGAGGGGAAAGAAGACGGGGAGAGAAAGGGGGAGAGCAAGAGAGGAAGACCCACAGGCACAAGGGAGATGAGGAGAGGGGGGAGTGGAGTGGGGAGAGTGCAAAGCAGCTTCTGTTCCTGGTGTGATATCAGTTCTCATTTGGTTTTCCTAACTGATGGTATAGAGACTGATCTTAACTGGCGATATGTAAAAGTCCGAATTAATGGCTCTGAGATATTTGAGTAAAAGAATCATAAAAAAAACACACACACACAAAAAAACAGAAAACAAAAAACTGGAAGCTTTCAGCCTCATTTACCCAGCATAATACTTTCAACACATAAGACATCCGTAAAAAATGTCAGGAATGGCCTTTCTTGCTAAGCTGTGACAAATGATACAGCCTGTTCCGTCCCCTCCATTGTTTCGCGTCTCCCTCCTGAGACAAGGGGAGCTAGGAGGTTCCTCTCTGGAAGGAGGTGGAACAGCCTGCCCAAGAAAAGAGGGGGAGGGAACTAGGCTGGTCTTCCCAGAAAGAGAAACTTGGTGGGGGCAGACAGGAATTCTGTTAAAAACAGCAATGCTGAGTAGAAAGAGAAATAGATCTTTGCTTGAAGACAACTGGGTATATTTGTTTGGTTTTTCCCCAAAGACCTAAAGCAAAAAATACATATGAACTGGCAGTCTACGGTAATCGAATGATTGAAGAAACTGGATGAGCATTAATTTAATAGAGTTCTTCAAGAAACTGGATGCCCATTTTTTCCTGTGCTTCTGACAACCATTATGAAAAATCAGTGGTCTTTATTTACTTCATGTTGATATCCAGAGGAAGAATTTGATGGATAGATGTGTAAATAAATCTAAAAATGTCATAAAAATTTAAAAAATTGGTGCCAATAGAATGCTACAATTAATCTCTTATTATACCAAAGTAGAAGAGAAAAGCTCTCACAAGAGTCCCTTCTGTAACAAAAACATGGCGAGAAACTTAATTTTCAATGGCTTTCTTAAATATTTATTTTTAAAAACCGTGTTTAGAGTCTTCAAATCATATTGATGGCATTCTCCTATGTAAAAGCTCTTCTTAAAAGAGGGGAGGCGGGGACGCCTGGGTGGCTCAGTTGGTTAAATGGCTGCCTTCGGCTCAGGTCATGATCCCAATGTCCTGGGATCGAGTCCCTGCTTGGCAGGGAGCCTGCTTCTCCCTCTGTCTGCCTGTGCTCGCTCTCTCTCTCTGACAAATAAATAAATAAAATCTTAAAAGAAAAAAAAAGAGGTGAGGTGGACACATGCCTGTGAAGGAGTCCTACTCACACCGAGATAGCTTTCCATACTTATTTGAAACCTACCATTGCTTTCTGTTTTGCTGTACTCTTCAATCCCATCATCATTTCTAATGACCAAAAAAGACTAAAGCATTTCTGGGATAATCCACGTGCTTACTGAGTATGCATTCAGGGAAAGTACATTGAACATCTTCAGAATGGGCAACCAAAGATTTTGCCAGAACTGTCTGGAATGAAGTGTGCCAGCAACATCCCAGCGAGTGCCAGTGAGACAGGAAAGTGAGGGAAGTTTATTGCACACTTCCTCGAGAAGGAGCTCCTCCCCACCCCATCACCCTACTTTTCCCCAACTCTCTCTTTTTGTGTCTTCCTTCTCACTGGGCTTTTTCATACAGCATCATTTTTTACTGCTAAAATTTTTACTGCTAAATTTCATACAGCATCATTTTTTACTGCTAAATTTTACTCTCTGGGCCCCAAGCCAGGGAAGGAAGCAGACAGAGACAATTAGATGTGTCTATAATCCATAAGAAGGAAAACAGCAAAGAGATGTGATATCTTGGCAAAGCTTTAAGTACCTGAAAATGAGAACTGATTCATCTCAATTATAATCACGGTACTGCTGGTATAATTTGAAACATGGTAATTAAGGAAAATTAAATAAAGCCCAAAGGATTTTGTATATGGGAAAGAAAATAAAAGATCAGTAAAATAAATTTACGTTATTAGATCATCTGAAGTTTAACGCCTCTTCACTGCTATTTACTATTATGAGTTGTATTACCTTTATATTTATTGCTAGGTACTGAGCTCACTGCCTTATATGTATTATCTCATTTAATCTTCACTACAACCTGGGGATAGGTCCCATTATTAGTCCCATTTTACTGGAAGTCTGGAAAATTTCAACTGTTTCCCAAGGTCGCAATGAGAATGAGTGACTCAGTTCCGTTCAAACTGGGACCAGCTGATGATAGCCTTGGCAGGGACCCCTGCAATATTGCTCCCCAGGCTTTAGTCCTTAATGCAGTATCTCTACACCACAAGAGATGTTTGCCGTTGACTTCATCTGGGGACTCAATGTGGTTTTTATTAGGTTTAAAGTAGGAGCCTTCCAAAGACAACCACTCTCCAGGATCCAGACCATATGTGAATCACTATCTGTCCATTGACACGCCAAGCCTATCTCCTTCGCATGTTCATCAACACGCATCCCTGGGCATGATTTTCCAGCAGCCAAGCACACCAGCTTTCAACCAACTGGCCTCTGACTTCCACTGTTGGCACACACCTTCCTGTCCCATTCTATTCACAAGGTCTCTTCCTTCCTTCTCCTTCGAAACGTCCCCCTCCCCCTTGCCAGTCATCCCACAGGCCCGTCACTGCATTCCTTTTTAGAGGCACGACTCTCGGGGTAGCTCTCCCGAGAGGAACACACGCCTTTCCAAACTGGTCGTGTGCAAACCTCACCAATGAATGCTCCCAGACCTCCCAGTACCACGCTACTTTTTAAGTCTCTTAAACGCTATATAATGGAGAGCCTGGAACCCGGAGCATTTAAAAGCGATAGATTTAGCAATCGCTAGAACAGGAAGAGCCATCAGAAATGAAGAGAGAACTAGCAGCTCTGCCAGCATGGGCTTTGCCACAGGACAAGGCCAAAGGACAGGAGTGGAATGTGGGTACGTAGGGGTGCAGGACACGTGGAGGAAAGCAAGCTCCCTCACAGGTGCACACAGTGATTGTGGCAGGTATTCTACAGCTGTCCCTGGGGATGTGTCTCAATGAAGGGGACTTCTGGCATGCTCCTCTGCGAGACAGTCAGCCTGGATCATCATTATGGGGTTCTGACTTCCTTCCCTGAGCTCTGCACATCCCGTCAGCACACTGATGGCTGTGAAGCCTTCACTCAACATCAAAATATGGGTGCTTTGGGCAGCAAAAACATTTCCTGTTCATGAATCAAATCACCACCCACACCTCACTTGGAATTCTAGAGGACCAGAAATTGTGAAATAAGGACATCGAAGAATGGTCCGTGAGAACAGAGACCCAGTTCTGCCACGGACACATCATGGTTACTGCACGCGCAACCTGATCACATATTGGACGTAATTAGCTATATGATTTATTGATGAGTTGGAACACTTCCTACCCTCTTTTTTTTTTAAGGATTTTATTTATTTATTTGACAGACAGAGATCACAAGTAGGCAGAGAGGCAGGCAGAGAGAGAGAGGGAAGCAGGCTCCCCTCTGAGTAGAGGGAACGACATGGGGCTCGATCCCAGGACCCTGAGATCATGACCTGAGCCAAAGGAAGATGCTTAACCCCCTGAGCCACCCAGGTGCCCCTTTCCTACCCTCTTCTACTGGAATGGGAACCATAATATTGGTAATGTTCATAGTAGCGGATCTATACACAGTAAGTAGGTGCTCAAGGAGCATGCACTCAAGGGAGAGGAAACAAGACCAAAGTCCAGTCCCACTGGTGCAACTTTACTTGGCACTCTAACCCTAAAACCAAGTTTCCACCAGGCCAAAAGGCTGGAGGTACCTGAGCAGTATAAGTCGTGAGCTCAAAAAGCTGGAAGACATTAGCTCAACTTCCAATGGACTGAGTCACACAGTTTGATAATGACCCTCAAGGTCAAGCTATTCTATCGGGAAACCGCAACATACCGAGCCTGTATATGTTAAAATAAAGAGCTGCACAGCGACTGATCTCTCTAT
>ML104822.1:33155-86050 GCA_003697995.1 Taxidea taxus jeffersonii
GGACTGCGATTTTTTACCACCAACCTCTTGAAGATGCTTTTCCTTTTCTACTGGCTTCCCACCCACTTAGCACAAGAAAAGAAACGCTCCCCTAATCCAAAATAGATTAACTCACACCCTTTGCTCTACCTCCATTTGCATTTGGAACGCCATTTAAGAGGTCGCAAAGGGACCCCTGGGTTGCATGATTTATGCGTGGCTTTCTGGAAAACTGGACGAAAGCTGTGTCTTTTCAGCAGATCTGTGTTTGCGGGCTGCGGCTCCCGCCCCTGTGCTGAGGCCCCTCCGGGCTCATCTCCCACTTGAAGCTTCTGAAAGGTTAACAGCCTAACTTGCAGCCCCATTATGAACAAGGAACTCTTGTGACATTTCTCGTTGAGCCAAAGAGAAAAAAAGGTCTGTTTCAGAAGAAAATATTTTAAAGTGCGGTTTCAAGGAATGGTTTGTTCTGCCTCCTCCCGAGAGAGAGAGAGAGAGAGAGAGAGAGAGAGAGAGAAACACACACACAACCATAATGTCCTTTAGGCAGCTTGCAGAGAAAATTGAGGAGTAATTTTGCCTCAATGTGATTTTGATTTTGCCATTTGCCATTTGAAACCACAGATGTAGGCTGCAGCCTCTCTCCTTCCGGGGCCTGCATTAGGGAAGAAGGGTGCCAGTGATTCCAACACGAGATTCATTATGGATTCTTTCCTATTAGTTTAACAAAATGAGAGAATCTTAACATTTAGAGCAAGCGTCCCATTTCCCTCTGGGTGTCACAGATGCTTGCAACTTCTCACCACGCCTTTATTATTTGCTTAATACTTCCCCTTGCAGAGCAGGGCTGATTCTCACTTTTCAGGAAGCGTCATCTCACTTTTGTTAATGGATCAGTTGTATGAGAATCTTCTCTAGGTGTGAAAAGCTCACTGTAGTTAATGAAATTCGGATACACCCCACAGCAAGGTGAACCTCAGTAACATTAGGCTGAGCGAAATAAGTGAGACACAGAAGGGCACAAATTGTTGAATTCTGGCAAATTCATAGTCAGGAAACAGACTGGAGGTTGCCAGTGACTGGGGGAAGTGGAACACTGGGAGTTATGGTTTAATGGGCACAGAATTCTGTTTGGAATGCTGAGAGAGTTCTAGAAAGGAGTGGTGGTGAAGATTGCCAACATGGTGAATGTGCTTAATTCCACGGAACTGTACACTTAAAAATGGTTGAAATGGTACATTTTATGTAATGTGTATTTTACTAGAGCAGAAGACGTTGAAAAAGTCAATTACTGTAATTAGAAAATCACTTTGTTTATGAAGGCGGGCAGCGGATGGTGGATTTTAGATGCTCTACCAAACACAAGGAAAGTTTTCTCCTGCTTTTCTGGAACATCGGTAAGGACTTTGGTTATGCTCTAAGCCCCAATTCCCAAGTGAAATTCACCAGGGGGACCAAGGTGAGTTCTAGATGGCCTTGTATCAGTTGATCTACTAAGGAGCTCCTTCCTCTGGCTCCTTCGTGCTGTCAGCGCCCCAACCCCCCTTTGCCGTAGGTGAGGAAACCAAATAATTAAGCTTATTTTAAACATGTAGGGTAAGCAGGCTCTTTGTGGGAGCTGGGGGCCTCTCCTGGGGTAAAGACATAGGAGTTACTCTTTGGCATTTGAAGTAATCTATTTGGGCTGCTCAAAGGACTTATTTCCTGGTTACATTCTTGAGGGCTGAGACCAGAGGAGATGAGATCTCCAGTCGTCTTTAGATTTCAGCTTTTTGAATTAAACTCATTTATAGAGGATGAAGCTGAGCTCAGAGTGGTGGGTCGCCCACGGGCAAACAGCTCTGGGACCAGGGCCCAGGCCAGTACTCTGTCCCTTAAATCAATCTCGGTTTGACCTAGCTCAAATCAAGATTCTGAAAATAATCTCCTTCTACCATTGCAGCCCCAACCCCAATATTTTAGCGGCTCTTTCTAACCAGACTTCTGAGGTGATAGCTTTTAATTGCTCAAATAATAGCCCCTTTGAACCTGTTTATGAGGCTTCCTATCCTTGGTACAAATCTAGCCGATGACCTCTTAATTGCACGTTCCTCATAAAGGCTTTTCATTCTGTTTTACTTTTTCCTATTTTTGAAGTAGGAGTTTTCTTCTAGTGGCTCTTCTTAATAAAAGTGGCTTTTGAGGAGTCTGGCTAAGTTTGAATAATAAGTAAATGTGTACATTAAATCAGTAGCCTTCTTTACCTTATACTTTTTAAAAATTAAGATGCAAACTTCAAACCTGATTTTACTTCAGAAAAGGAGTTGGCCAAAAAGGGTCCCAGAGTACCAGCCGGATGATTAGCACCAGGGGACCAGCCCAGACATGCTCTTCAGGAGACCCTCCAAAGCCCCCCGCCATCTGTTCTGATGGGGAAAGGGCTGTTCACCCCTTGCATTAGACTTGTCCCAAGAAGTTGCTAAGGAGGGGACTCTAACTGTTGCCACTTGTGCTTCAGCTCTGTGGTGGCTCGACACAGAAGAGGCTGGCTCCTTTCTTCACACGTGCCCATGTTGATTTTGTGCCCATCAGTGGCCAAGATCTAGGAAACTGGGGAGTTTCCTATCCTAAAGCAACAGGTCTCCAGAAAATGTCATTAACAAGCACATGTGAGAACTCTCCTTCACTGGTCTGTAAGGGGACACTCGCTAAATCTTACGTTTTCCAGTTGTTTCTAAGTGAAATGGCCAGGAGACAGGTCCTGGGTACAGTTGTGGCGGCCCATACGTAGCCTCAGGGTCTGGGTTTGATCAGCTATCAGTTGTGGGGTGCTTGGGCATTTTATGGGCTTTACCTCATTTAATCCTCGCGCCATCCTAAGGAGTATCCAATATCACTTTCTTTTCAAGATCCAGAAACTGGGGTTACAGATGTTAAGTTATTGCTTAAGATCAAAGGTAGTGACAGCTAAGATTTGCATCCCACTGGGGAAATCACTTGGTTCTCCAAATCTCTATTTCCTCACCTATATAAATGACTGGGTAGAACGAGATCATTCCTTCCGTAGCTAGTTAGGGATGGTCCATGGAGGGTCAGATACAGTGCCAAGAGGAGAGGAAAGGAAAGGGAGGAAAACACCCCAACATACCCCAACTCTTGCAGAATGGGTGGTCAGTTAGACCCGAGTTATTTCCTGGTTCTGTAATTTGGTGTGATTGCACTTAATATAAATCCTACACAACTGAAAACAGTTTAAATGTCCATCAGCAGACAGATGGATAAAGAAAATGTGGTCTAGACAGACACTGGAATATTATGTTACCTTAAAAAGGAAGAAAATTCTGCCGCAGACTGTATAGTATGGATAGACTATGAAGACATGAGCTAAATGAGATAAGGCAATCACAAAGGGACAAATGCTATATGACTCCACTTACATGGGATACCTAGAGTACTCTAATTCCCAGATAGAAAATAGAATGGGGTTTGCAGAGGCCGAGGGCGGGTGGAACAGGGAGTTACTGTTCAATGGGTACCCAGTCTTGGTTGATAGAGAAGTTCTAGAGAAGGATCATAGGGATGCCTGCACAGCCATGTAAAGGTACCCAGTGCCACTGAGCTGTCCACTTGAAATGGTTAACATGATAAATTTTATGTATATCTTACCACAATTTAAAAAAGAGATTAAAAACAATTCTAAGCAAGCTATTATACAGAGCAATGCTACATCCCTTGAGCGGCACAGTAATCTTGGTAGACAAAGGAGAAACCAAAGACATGAATGACGGGAAAACAGTGAACTACTACACTGTGCGGGGCTGACAAGTGGTGCAACGGCCCGAGCTACCTCTTCCTCTTCTAGGTGTTAAAGAGCAGGGTTGCACTTGGCTTTAGGCTTATCATACAATCTGGGTAAATTCGTCTATGCGATGAGTTTCACAAGGTGCAAACATCTCCGGGAGATATTTCTGGCCACGGGAAACTTCTTCCAACTGAAGGTTGGTTTGTTTAGAGCATAATTTCCTGAATTCTGTAATTTTCTACCCACTCAGTCTAACTGAATATTCAAGATGGCACGCATCCAAAAGGCAGCATGATTCTAACCCAACTGAACAGGACCTGTTTTAGCAAATCTTCAATAGAATTTTGCCCACGGGCGGTCTTTGAAATATATGAGCCGTTCTTTTAGGAGACCAGTAATAATGGCTACTCAATCACTTGAGTTAACTCAAGTTTCTGAAGTGCTTTTTTATTAAAAATCAAAATGTTGCCTCAAAAGAAAAGCCTGATAGAACAGGAAGGACCTTTTCGGTTGCAGGTATTTCTAGAAGTGCTTGATCATGCGAAAAAAATGAATGTACTCAGATCTGTGAAAAGGATAATTTCTGTTTTCTCCCCCCTGCCCCCCCCCGCCCACAACTGCATTGTAAGGCTATACTTTCTTTTAATACATTGTCTAACTGAATCGGCAAGTGTAGGTAGAAAATAGCATTCTAATTTTAACATCAGAAACACACTAACATTTACCCCTTAAATCTCCTTGGTGTAAGAAGAGTTTCATAGACCAAGAAAAATGTTATCGTCTGTGTAAGAACATTCGACCAAATTGTGCACATCCTTTCAGTAAAAGTTCCTACAACTACTTATGTTCATAAGTAATCATATTTGTTGGTTTGAGATTAGGGTAAACAAAAAATCCTCTGGTTAGTTTCTAGAAACACGAATGAACTATCAAACTGCTAAGTACATCTGAAATTCTTAAACCATTTTTTCTTAGAAGGTGGAATGAAAAGGTCCTTAAGGATATTTGTCATAGTCTTTATTAGTCTCATTTGAGATAAATGGAAGGCCATGTGTTTTGACAGGGGGAATACTATTCTTCAATCTTACACTCTGAGCAAAGCTGGGGGGGAGGTCGGTGGCGAGACTTACTTGTCCTAGTAAGTCAGAGTAAGGTCATAGTACTTCAAAGAATAAGCACAGTCAGTTTTGCTCTAATGTTTGTTTTGAAAACATGAATCTGTTCCCAACATGATTAATACAAAGGAAAAAAATATATATATATTTTAGATTTTCTTTGTTTGTTGGAGAGAGAGAGCGCTGAAGCAGGGTGGACAGCAGGCAGAGGGAGAAGCAGGCTCTCCCATGAGCAAAGAGCCTGACGTAGGACTTGATCCCAGGACCCTGGGATCATGAGCTGAGCCGAAGGCAGATGCTCAATGGACTGAACCACCCAGGCGACCAGCAAAGGAACGATTTGAACTTAATTCAAATTTCCTAACTTTGCCTTCGCTTATGCAGGATTTCATCCATGAGAAACAGCAGGTGAATGCAAAAATGCCATCAGTTCCAGGGAGCAGCACAGGAAGACAGAAACTCTCACACTCACCCCAAATGCCTACCAGTGAACTCAGTCCACCTGTGCGGGCTTTGTGTGCCACACCCATTCACGTCAGGTAAACTCACTTCAAAGTAACTCCTAAATGGCAACCCTCTGGATGGTTTCCTCTCTCTTTAATTTTTCTCTTTCCTCTTAGTCTACCTTGTATTTTCCCTGTTCTGTTTTTCCCCCCTCTGCTGTTCTTTTTTCTCGCTCTTTCCCTCTCACTCCCTCTCGTACTTGTCCTCTCTTACAGAGCGGGGTGGGTGGGGCAACCAGGGGCTTCCACAAACAACTTCAAGATCAAGTGTCATGTCTACATTACAAGGTATGTATTTCTTAACCATTTCACAGGTCTAAAATGGTCTCCCTTTTCCTCTCAGATTCCTATCTTTTTTAATATGTCACGGATGATATTTTTGAATGTTGTTCTCAAAACTCATTTTTCCTATCTTATTTTCTCCCCCACGTGATTTTGCACAGGGAGGGATTTTTAGGAACACACATGTCACATGTCACCTTATAGCGGAACCAATTGTAGGCACTTTCACAAGTATATAGCTCTTCCCTCTTTCATTTGTATGTTCTTTCTCTTGGGTCTTAGATATTTGATATAGGCATTAAAACAATCCCTACCTATAATCTATTCTCAAATTATAAACTCTGGTAACTCAGTAAAAATATGCTACAAAGCCTGACTCATGGCCCCAATACCCTTGACATCCTTAGACTGATCTTCACTATTCATCCTGCCCCACATTTCAAGAAGCAAGTCACAAATCAGGACTGTCAGGAACTCAAGGGTGACCTTTCCATTATCTGAGGTTCAGCATTTCTCAGGGAGACAACGAGGACCATGGCTGCACCCATAATTATAATAACAATTGGTGATCATTATGCAATTGCTACAGAGTAATTTGAAACCGTACCCCAGGTGAAGGTTAACAATATAAACAGACTACCGTTTATCAATGCTAAATTTATTTTCTCAAAGGGCACCTCCGGAAAGATGCAAATTGACTTCAACCTCTTAGGAAAAGCATCCATAATAACATCAGTTGGTTTGGGGTGTGCGAAGCTAAGGATGTATAAACACAATTCTTACAGTTTGGTCTTTCAGTGCTTGTTTTTTGGTCAAATACCCATAATTCTCATTTTGGCTCCTCAGAATGACTAAGAAACGTGTTTTAAAGAAGGGCAGGGCGATAAAAAGGAGAGCATTCAGTTTTCGTATAAACTTTATCAGTCTGGCCATAAACTTGCAGATAGATCCCAAGCATCCTTCTGTTATGGTTAATGGCTTCAGTCCATCATCCTCATCGATTGCTTCTGCTCACAAGCTTCCCAGAACACTAGCAGGATAAGCACAAACCCTGCTTTTGAACCATTGCTAGAGCCAGCAGCCTTGTTTTCAAATTGGAATACTAACAAAGGTGTTTGATAATTCCACAGAGCCCCATGGGCTGGTTGTGTGGATGGGAGTGAGCAGAATGACAGGAGAAAGGGTAAAGGAAAAGGGGGTGATGAAGATACGTGAGAAGGGAGAGAGGGGCAAAGAAGACACATTGGTCTGAGTCTGTTCCAAGACCGAAATGGAGGAGTCATTGAAAATATTCTGTAGCATCACTCAGCAGAGGGAGTCATCATAATCTCAGCAGTAAGCATCACCAAAATCATCCTCGTTTTCTTCCTTGTTCATTTTTATTTTGAGTGATGGTCAGACGGGTGTGTGTGGGGGGAATCACACAGTGTCGTTTCACAACGAGAATGTTTCCGTTCTATACAATGTGTTGTTGGCCACTGCCAGTTGTTCCCCAAATGTTTCCCACCTTCTTTGGACATACAGCTAGACTCCATCTGTAGCTCATCGTGGCCAGCTGAGAAGAGTCTCACCTGAGGAATGAGGCCAGGGAGGTAAGCCCATCCTGTGTCCGTCTTAGAAACCTCCCCCATGCAAGTCTCCCTGTCTCCTTGTGCTTCTAGGTAAACGAGATGGTGTAGACTACAGCAATCCTGAAGATGACAGAGCCTTGTCAGCTGGGGTCCTTGAATGAGGGCATGCAGGAGCACCACTCCCGCCAATCCGCACACCCACGCATGACCATTCCAAAAGAAAGAACTATACTTCTGTTCTATTAAGCCACTACATTGGGGAGTTTCTCTTTGTGACTATGGCTTAGCCTATCCTTACACAGACATGGAAGATACGTTCCAAATCTGTAGAGGAGAGGTTCTCAGTCAGAGGGCATTCTGTCTCTTGGAGGATGTTTGGCAACGTCTAGAGATACTTCTGGTTGTTACCAAAGGAGATACCCTCAGAGGATAGAGGCCACGTTTGCCGGGAAGCACCCTACAAGGCTCATGACTGTCTCCCACAACCAAGAATCGTCCAATCCAAAATTTCTGTGGCGCTCCTGTTGCAAAACTCCGCTCCAGAGAGAGTGAGTAGAGGGCAAAAACTTTGAACCCTTTGCTAGATTCTAAGAGAAGATTTACAATAACAGTGTAGACTAATGGTAAAAGGAGTGGGTTCTGGAAAGAGACCAACGTTCCAGTTCCAGTTCTACCACTATGTGGCCCTGGACAGCTACTTAACCTTTTGTACACTCAATATTCTTGTGCTAAAACAGGAAAATTATAATAATACCCATATGATGGGGCTGTGAGTGAGGATGGGGCTCAAGCTAGCTGGTGCCTGATATATGTATGGTAAGCACCCAAATATTAATTGCTGTTCATGTTTATTTCTTAATATTTTTGTTGTTATCAAGGTGTGTATTTAGGAAATTAAGAAGTGTCTGGTGTTGGGAACCAGTGAGATGGTAGAAATTATCACAAAGCCTCAGGCTGTCACATCGATGTCGTCGCTGTCTACATGTGCTCAGGAGAATCTGAGCAATATAGGTATTTTAAATAATGTTCCTAAGTTTTCACTGAAGATCTAACCATAAAGACTTGGAGAGAATCTTAAACCGGCAGTGGTCATTATGCACACGTGAACTCTTGTGAAGAGCCAATAGCTATTTTTCTAGGCTACTTTTACGTATCAACTCTGCCAACTTCTACTCACTTTGCTGTCAGTAAATGCTGTCCGCCTTGAACATTTGCATTGTTAATACCTTCTGACGGTGGCAAATAAACAGAGCATTCAACATGGGCCAACTCATAAGGACCAGAAAAAAGTGAAAACCCAGGTCTCTGCCCTCCCTCCCACATTACATTACAATGGGTAGAATAGACGAACACTCAGAATCACTGTGTTGAAACTGAAGAAGACATAAATAAGTGGAAAAATAGTCTGTGCTCATGGGTTGCAAGAATTAATATTGTTAAAATGTTCGTACTATCCAACGCGATCTATAGATTCACCGCAATCCCTATCAAAATTCCAATGGCATTTTTCATAGGACTAGAATAAATAATTGTAAAATTTGTATGGAACCACAAAGGACCCAAATAGCCAAAGCAGTCTTGAAAAAGGAAAAAAAAAGAAGAAGAAGAAGCCAGAGGTATCACAATGCCTGATTTCAAACTATAATACAAAAGCTATGCTAACCAAAACACTAGAGTCCTGGCATCAAAACAGTCACATAGATCCATGAAACAGAACAGAAAGCCTAGAAATAAATCCATGTATATATTGTTCATTAATTTACAAAAGAAGAAAGAAGAATATATAATGGGGAAAAGATAGTCTCTCGAAAAAACAATGTCAGAAACACTAGACAACCATATGCAAAAGAATGAAAATGGGCCACTTTCCTATACCATATACAAAAACTAATTCAAAATGAATTAAAGATTTGAATGTAAGACCTGAAATCACAAAACTGCTAGAAGAAAATGTAAGTGGTAAGCTCCTCAACACCAGCCTTAGTGATTTTTTTTTTAATCTGTCTCTTCAGATAAGGGCAACACAAGCAAAAATTAACAAATGGGACTACATCAAACTAAAAAGTGTCTGCAAAGCAAAGGAAGCCATCAACAACATGAAAAAGGCAATGTACTGAATGGGAGAAATACTTACAAATCATATATCCAATAAGGGGTTAATATCTGTATAAAGAACACATATAACTTGGTAACACAAAAGCAAACAATCTGATTAAACATGGGCAGATGATCTGAATAGATACTTTTCAAAGAAGACACCCAGACGGCCAATAGGCACATGAAAAGATGTTCAGCATCACTCATTATCAGGGACATGTAAATCAAAACCACAAGGAGATATTATCTCTCAATATCAAAAGACAAGAAACAACAAGTGTTGGCAAGGATGTGGATAAAAGGGATCCCCATACACAGTGGGAGGGCAGCTTGGTGCAGCCACTGCGGAAACAGTAGGGAGTTGCCTCAAAAAATTTAAAATCGAGCTACCATACGATCCCACAATTCTACCTCTTGCTATTTATCCAAAGAAAATGAAAACACTAATTTGAAAAGGTATCTGCACCATGTTCATGCAGGATTGTTTATAATAGATATGGATATGAAGACACGGAAACAACCTAACCACCATGGATAAATGAGCGAAGAAAGATGGGGTGTATGCATACAGTAGAATACTACTCAGCCACAGAAAAGAACGAGATCTTGCCATTTGTGGACCTGGAGGACATGACGCTAAGTGAAATAAGTCAGTCAGAGAAAGGCAAATACTGTATGATTTGACTTTTATAAGTGGATTTTAGGAAACAAAACAGACAAAACCAAATCGAACCAAGATGCGCAGGTACAGAGAACAAAGCAGTGGTTGCCCAAGGGAATGGGGGTTAGGGGCGGGGCGGGATGCAGGCGAAGGGGATTAAGAGGTACAAACTTCTAGTTATAAAAGAAATAAGTTATGAGGATGTAATGTACAGCACAAGAAATACAGTCAATAATATTAACTTTGTATGACGACAGATGGCAAATGGGCTTATTGTGATCACTTCGCAATGTCTATAAATGTCAAATCACCACATTGTACACATGGAACTAACAGGATATTGTATGTCAGTTATGCTTCAATAAAAACAAACAAAAAGAGAAGTGGAAAGAAATCACCATGTTTCTACCTTCTTTTGTCATTGAGGTGGCGGGAGAGGAGAATGAGGTAGGGCAGGGAAGAAGGGAACTCGATGACAACAACAACGATAATAAAGAGGTCTGGACACGCATAGTCAAAGTGAGAATGCGGGGATTAAGTACAGCGATTAGATGTGCTATTTAAGGAATAGCTCCAACACAAGCAGAAAACTATTTAACAGGTTTGCTTCTAAATTATCACAGATCTTAAATGGTTTTAAGAAAGATTTCATTCACCCATTATGATAAAAGCCCTTAGAGGGAAAAAACAAATAGAGACATTCAAATAAAAGTACTCAAATGCCACGTAAAAGAAAAAGTACATTAAATTGTGCCAAATCCCACAGTGTAAGTTCTTTATGAAATCCACCCACATAACAAGCCTTCATTAAAAACAATTCCTGCCAAGTCCTACACGCCAGCATTGAACACATATTTCGCCCCGTTTCCAAAAACTCTACATGACCTCATAAAAAGTGTCAGTATAATAAATGTTATTTAAACTGGAGGGAAAGTATTGAGTGAGGACATCTGCAAATAAGAAGGTAGTAAAAGCCATGACAGTTCCCACCTTTTCTCAACAGCCTTCTCCCTTGGTTCAAGACCTTTCTCCTCTTCTCCAGGGTCCTAAGCAGTTAGTTATGGCTGGTCCAGGGAATGCCCACAGAGAATCCTATTTTCACGGCTAAAGGAAGAGAGTGGCAGAGGTTCGAACTGCCCCCTTTCCACACCAAACTGTCTTGTTTCTCCAAGGGGTCCAGAGAAAGCCAGACTTATCAGAAAACCACATCCAAATCTACAGCGGTGTCCTAGAGGGCGGGGTAGCCCTGGACAAAAGCCTACTCAGATTCCATTCTATCTGAGTCTCTACGCTAACTCTCTAGACAGAGAAAGTGGTGGACAGGCCCTCCAGACTACTCAGGCCTGGTCACGGGGTTTCTTTCCTCCCCCCTCTGCAGATTTGAGAGAAGGCTTGCTTCCCAAGTGTAAAAAGGTTATTCTTCTAACTTAGACGTGGTGCCTCCAGTACCAAGAGCGACCTCTTCTTGAAGCCACGGCAATGGGCAGAACAGCTTTCAGGGTGTTCCATGTCACCAAGCGTGTGAAAAGCATCCTTCTTTTCCTCCACCTTCCCTGACACTGTGTACACACTATCACACACTAAACAAAGAGTCCCTGTAGACTGGTAAACACAAGAGCTGGGGGGTCGGAGATCAACATTCTAATCCTTGTTCGGCTACAGCTTTTGGACAATGCTGAATGCTCTCGACAAAGCTGTGCTTAAGGCTTTGGCTCTTTAAGTTTTAAACATTAGGGCAGCTTTTTAATACACTGCATGGACGAAGGTGCTTGAAAAGAATTTTAGCTCTCTAGAACATGGTAGAAAAAAATAAACTCATGTTACGCTTAGTGTTTTACCCACTTTTTTCTACTAAATATAAATGTCCTCAGTGTTCCAAAAGATGATTTAATGGAGCATCTCTTACAGTTCAAAGATGTTATTTTGTAGTAGGGAATTAACTTCTAATTGTTCAGCATTATATAACATTACGGACTACTTAAAAACTTTCCTAAAAGGCTAAAACAGGCCATAAAGTATATCAGGGGCCAAATCTTATGAGGCTTTCAAAGGCTCTTTTTATAGATCATTTAGGAAGATTAAAGAAACCTGCTCTACCCATGAGAGTCCCCACTCAGTCATTGTAAGGTTCCATTAAACATGAAAGAGATCTTATTTTCTACTTTCCAACCACGGATTTCTGTCTCTTCATGAACTATCTCATTGGCTATTTTACTTTTAACTTTTAAAACTTGCTTTCTTATTTATTACCTCATTTTATCTGTGAATGCTATTAGGAGCCACACATAGAAATGGGAATAACAGCTCCATAGTTCCTTTGAGAAGAGGAGATAGTCAAGATCTCACCTCTCTTTCTTTCCCTCTTTCTCTCGCTCTCTCCAATGTCAAGACTACAAAATTAGATGACTAGCAGGTCAGGCAAAGAAGCAGAGGATGGAGTAGCCATGGTAGGGAGGGAGGAGCAGAGGGTTCACAACAAAGGATCTGGGGGAGGAAAAATAAAGAGTGATAAGAATATTTTTTTAATGTCCAGGAAATGGGAAAGGAGAAAGACCTATATGTTTGGGATTAATACAATCTCTCTACACATAGGAAAAAAGGCATATAACCTTTGTAGGTGTAACCAAAATCTGGGGATTCTTTTGCCTAAATAAGGTTGGAAGGATCTCTTCTCCGAAGTCAGTTATTCTGGGACCAAGTTGAACAGGTCAAAGCACATGGTGTTAATGCCTCTCTCTCTGTTTTAAAAAAGATTTTATTTTTTAATTTTTATTTTTAAAATTTTTTAAGATTTTATTTTTAAGCAATCTCTGTACCCAATGTGGGGCTCTAACTCACAACCCCGAGATCAAGAGTTGCACGCTCCGCGGACGGAGCCAGCTGGACGCCCCTGTGTTAATGTCTCTTAAATTCTATGTATATATCAGTGATCTTTCACAAAAGTGTTTCCATTTATAAATCCTACAAACAATTCTAAACCTGACCTGTGGGGATGATGTATGAACATGGTCTAAGGATAAAATGCGCTACTTATAGGGGAAATCGATCAAGTTGAAGATGGCTGTCGAGGTGCATTGGTTAGATGGGATTCAGTTAGGCAGTGAGCAGAAAATCAGAAATGTGCTCCTGCATGGATGAAATGGGACTTACCATAAATGCTTAGATATATTTTTTTCCCCTCAGAAATAATTCTTGCTGACAAGGAGCCGACTAACGAGTTCCACCCCTTAGGTGTGGTGAGAACTTGTATCAGCAGGTTTGCTACTGAGCCGCTCTCTTCCCATGTTAAAATTCTGCATTTGAAAAAATTGAGGATCGGAGAAAAGTCAGCTACAGAACTATAAAATTAAGAAATGGATCGAGGAAAACACATCTGAATGGCATGGACGCTTCGTACTTTAAAAGAATACTGATTTTCACAGTCTTCATCGGGTAGAGTTGTTGCATGTGGAAAAATAATTGGTTGTTCTTCAAAGGAAGAACTAGATAAAAGGAGTCTAAGTGTTCTGTGAAAACTGTGCTCTGGAGGAACAGGGGCCCCATAACAAAAGTATGTATGGAAAATCCTGTGACAACTAATCCCTCATCTGAAGAGTCTGGCATTTTCGAGGTGGAGAGGGTAAATAAGCCAAAGCATTCTAGTGAATTCTGGAACCCAGCGGCATCTACTTCAACCTACATGGGTGCCTCGCAGGACGTTCAGGACTTCTGTCCCCTGAGTACTCTTCTTCCTAACACCCTTCTTCACCTTCCCTCTCCCTAATGATGTATCACCTCAGATTTTCAGTGGATTCATGGGAAATAATCCAACTGCATTCAAAACAGTAATGCTGGGATCCCCAGGTTAAATTTTTTTCCTAATTAAATCGCTTGCTATAGCCAGCTGACTAACCTGCTTATTTCTGTGAAAGACTTCAGGTAAAACACAGCGTAGCTGAAGGGCGGCCCCTCTCAACCGGCCAATTCGGAGGAGGCTTGTGATGAGGATATGAGTATCTGGTAATAACAGGTACTAACTGCTTACTGCGGGCCACATCCTGTTTCTAAGAGCTTTTCATGGATTTTTAAATTCTCACACTAATCCTATGAGGTGGCTATTTATTGGTCTTGTTTTAGAGTTAATGAAACACAGGCACCAATTCATAGCCTCAAACTCTGGCCCCTGGGTCAAATCTAGCCCTAAAGTTTAACTGGAAAACTCGTACCCATTCATTGATGTAGTGTCTGTGGCTGATTTAGAGCTCCA
Source organism: Taxidea taxus jeffersonii (assembly GCA_003697995.1). NCBI lineage: Eukaryota > Metazoa > Chordata > Mammalia > Carnivora > Mustelidae > Taxidea > Taxidea taxus. The sequence continues at coordinate 47,391 of ML104822.1, forward strand.
ACAGCAGACCTGAGTGGTTGTAAGGGAGACCTTAGGGCCCAGAAACCCTAACATTTATTTTTGGGCTCTTTATAGAAAAAGTCCACCAACCCCCAGTGTGAAGTATGGTTAATTCACTGATAATGGTGGGGGAAAAAAAAAAAGGCAAGAACATCTAGGCAGCTTGGAATAGAACTTCTACTCAAACTTTCTTAGCAAAAAATATCCTGTCTTTATTGGTCCCCTTTTGTTCGGATCTTACCCATTTCCTCTCACCAAAGTTTATCACGCAGCTTCAGAAAACAGGGTTCATGGAGTATGAGTCCAGTAACCTACGGTTTCTCTCTCAGAATGCTGAACTTTGGTAGGTGCAGAGATTCCCAAGAAAGAAAAGAGAAAGAACAGCCCAAAGAAAGCTTTGACAGCCATGAATTTCGTGAGAGGCTGCGACATTTTTGGCAGTTTCACAGGTGTTTCTTTGCAAGTACAAATGACATCATTGTTGAAATTAAAAAGAAAATTGGCCTTCTGTATTCTACATTTGGTATCACATATTGTTTTGGTTGAACATCAATTGATTTTTCTATTTTTACTGGGAAGTTATGTCATAACTAACTATTTTTAGTAAATAGTGTCTGGTTCTGTCATTTATGGAACTCAACACACAATTATGCCTTAGAATTTTTTTTCTAAAGCTCTAAGAATGCATGTATTTGGTGCAGAATGTGCTCATCAGCAAATATTCCACTCTACTCTGAAACATTTAGAAGCTGACCGGCCGGTCGCTGTCGGAGAGCTCCATGGCCTTGGGTTCCGGGGCGCCTAAAGTCTAACACAGGAAGTCGGCACTAACAAATCAAAGAACTTGGTATAGATTGAACGTGGGCCCAGCTTTATAATATGTAAATCTGCCTTTGAAATATTCATATTTTTCACCACTCATTGAGAATGCATTAACATCGGAGCTGCTCTGATAATTTTTACTTTATCCTTAAAAACCTATCTATAACTCAAAGTCAGTTCATATAACTCAATTTCCAGAGTACCTAATAGGGCCCACCAGCTGAGCCTGATTCATATGGAGTCAAATAATATACACGAACTTGTTTACTATCAAAGTGAACAGAAAGTAAATGCCAGAAGCAAGACAGAGCCCATGGTTTTTCCCCAACTTTCCCCACCATTCCCCAAACACCAGTCAACAGAGAGCAGCATAGAACAGTGGCTCCCAAGTTCATGTGACTCCCTTGGGGACCTTCTACCATCCCTCTGATGGGGCCATACCCCAGGTCCTCGAAAGCACAGTCTTTGGAGGTGGGGCACAGGCATCAGGACCTGTCTAAGAAGCTCCCAGACACCAGCAGACAATTGTGATTAAGGTGAAGGTAGCCAGAGGAACTCAGTCTGGATGGATACACCTGACCTTGGCCAGTCGGGTCGGCTCAAGTCCTGCTCCAGCTTGGGGCTCTGGGGGGCGGGGGGAGTTATTCATACCGACTGGGGGACGCATGGGCACCCCCACTCTTGCTTCCGATGCAAAATTAGTGCATTGTTGCAAATACGAAAAGGATTTTTAATACAACGAATATGGCCCTCGGGTTCCTCTTACGTGATGATCTGTTTCAACATTCACCCCACTTCTGCGGCTTAGGAGACAAAGCATCCCCGATACGTGGCTTTGCTGGTTAGTTTGCAAGCCTATTTCTCCTGCACGACAAGCTTTACAAGAACCCAACAAAAAAGTCTGCCTTACCTCCACGATGCTTTTCAAGTCCTGCACGTAAGTCCTTTCGGTCTCCAGAATCTCCTGAACGACTCTATCCACATAGAGGAGCTTGGGGCTCGTGGCCGACGACGGGGCACCGGTCCTGCTCGCCCCGTGGGCTTCCATTCTCCGCGGGGCCCGCGGCGGGCTTGCTGCGCCCTCGTGGGCGCTCCGGGGCCCCGCGGGGAGGTCCCGCGGCAGCTCGCTGCTGGAAAACGGCCGGGCTGGAATCAGCTCCAGGTTTATGGCCCCGGCTTCCTTATCTTGGTGAAACAAGCCCAAGTGGCTGTTTGAGACTAAGGTCATTCTGCTGCCGAAGGAACCGTGGCTGTCCCGGGAAGAGGCGGAGGACGACGTGGAGCCGAAGCTGACCGGCCGGTCGCTGTCGGAGAGCTCCATGGCCTTGGGTTCCGGGGCGCCGGGACACCTGGCGGAGGTCTTGCGGTCGGGAGTTCCTGTTACAGCTGATGGCACTTCAGGACACAGCAGGTGCACATCTGTAGTCATTAAAAAAAAAAAAAAAAAGAACAACAACAAAAAAGGGCAAGGTAAGTAGTTTGAAATGACATCAGACCAGGTTTGGAGGAGGTGAAAACCTAGCCCAAACGTATACACAGCCCAAAGCAAAAAAGTAGTGAGTTCATGACACAAAGAAACGCAAAGGCACCCCCGACCGGTCAAGCTGCAAAGTCAGAGTTTCTCAAGCATCACCTGGGAGCCTGGGAGAAATGCAAAGTCTCAGGCACCGTCCCAGACCTCCGGAACTTCAGTCCGCATTTTCACAAGACGCCAGCGCCGCGTGGGCACAGAGAGAAGGAGAAGCCCCGGAGCCGCGGCCCCAAAGCGGGGTCAGCTGGGAAGACTGCGGCCCGCAGGTCCCTGCAGGTTCGCCCAATCAAAGGCTCAGCCGTCAGGGCGCGAGGGCTCCGTAGCTTTAACAAGCTCAAGAGAGTCTTCTGTGCTGAAAACACACCCTTCGTGATTCCCATGGAATCGCACGAACACTGACCTACATTAGAAGTATTCCACTCTCGGGGCGCCTGGGTGGCTCAGTGGGTTAAAGCCGCTGCCTTCGGCTCGGGTCATGATCCCAGGGTCGTGGGATCGAGCCCCGCATTGGGCTCTCCGCTCTGCGGACAGCCTGCTTTCTCCTCTGTCTCTCTCTGCCTACTTGTGATCTATCAAATGAATAAATAAAATCTCTAAAAAAAAAAAAAAGAAGTATTCCACTCTCATTCCACAAAATTTTAAGCTACCCTCCTGGATCCCCCCACTACTACTTGCTGGACGCTGACAAGTTCACGTTTTACTTGGATATGATGGGAAAGAAAAAGTGCTGTGTGGACAATAACTTTCTGATACTGGGCAACAAAAGCCAAACTATTAAGACCCACACCTTCTTTCAAATTTTCCCTCTCAACACAACATTACTCTCAGCCTCTACTTGCAAGCCGACTTCCCACTTGTGGTGCATGTGAAGTTATACTATTACAGAGGATACCGGGTTAATTACAACGGTCCCCACACGAAGTTAGACGACATGGCAGTGTGAATATACAATTAAATAATGTAGAAACTCAATTATGAGAAAAATTACATATTCTTAAAGAGATAGGGCCGTTAGCATTTAGAAGTGGGCACAAGAAGAGACTAAGGGCAAAGTCAAAATGTCAAATGTCAAAGTCAAAAGGTAACCTGGTGGTTACCTTACCACCAGGATCCATGTTTATGGGTTTTCTTAGAAAAATACAAGAGTGCAACTTATGTTTGGAAGTTTATAACAAAACACACACAATAAGAAGAATCTAGATGAATGATCATTTTTCAAAAGGAACATGAATTTGGTTTGGCTCGTCAAACAGCTGGTAGCGATGTTTCTAGAATCTAAAGAATCTGTACATCAGGTCTGTATTGTTCCATATCCTGACTTTAGATAGTTTATATTCATGGCCAATATTAGTGCCAACTTATAATGCAAATATGACAATTATAAATATAAAATAAAAGAACTAAATTGGGTCAATAAGCAGGAATGGTAAGAAATACCTAGGAAATGAGTAATTTATCAGCACAACCACTACCACATGGTATAAACTTGCTACAAATTTTTAAAGCTTTTGCAATATTCTTTCTGCTTGCCCTATAACAACTTTATGGCCTATTAAATATGGATTGGTTATAGTAGTTAAAATGCACTTGCCCTAAAAAGCCTGATCTAACTTGACTATGGCAAAAATCCAAGGACCAGCCAGGCATGTAGGTGTGCTTACAGCAGAAGACACTTGCCCACATTTGGGACTGGCGTTAAGAAAGTCCTAGGCAATTGAAAGCAGAAGCAGACCCAGCAAGGTTCCGGCCCCCCCATCCCCCCGCTCATGATGGCATCCATCATGACCATAACCATGAGGCTGATCTCACTTTCAGAAATGGGCACTACATTGAGAAGTATATGATTATTCTTAAGGTCTCCAAGGTCCAACGAGGCAATGACTTAGCACCAAAAATAAAGTGAATATACTATCCATGAAAGCCAGGGTGTCTGGAAAGGTTCAGATCAACCTACTCCCCATCAATCTGGGCACACCTTTTCTCTAGTATGTAAAACTGAATTTCACAGTTATACAGCTCTTGGCACATATCTATTGTCAGGATTGGTGCAAATGAACACAACAGAGACTCGTTTCTTTACTTTTATGCCAAGATAGCCAGCCAGTACTGGGACTGAGGGATTAAAGGGGAACAAAAGGGGCCAGGTGTTTCAGAGGAGTCCATGCTGGGCTGTGAGGGATGATAGTGCTTTTTACACTTTCAAAGATAGGAAGAAGTAGGATATGAAACTCAGATCAACAGGGGTCCCTTCATGGATAAATCATTTTTTTTTAAGATTTTATTTATTTATTTGACAGAGTTCACAAGTAGGCAGAGAGGAGGAAGCAGGCTCCCTGATGAGCAGAGAGCCCGATGTGGGGCTTCATCCCAGGACCCTGGGATCACAACCTGAGCCAAAGGCAGAGGTTTTAACCCACTGAGCCACCCAGGCGCCCTCATGGATAAATCCTTTTTTTAAAAAAATATATTATTTATTTATTTGACAGATCACAATAGGTGGAGAGGCAGGCAGAGAGAGAGGGGGAAGCAGGCTCCCTGCTGAGCAGAGAGCCCGATTCGGGTCTCCATCCCAGGACCCTGGGATCATGACCTGAGCCGGAGGAGGCAGAGGCTTAACCCACTGAGCCACCCAGGTGCCCCCCCCCCCACCCCATGGATAAATCTTAAATGGCAGCATGAATTCAGGGCTTGTTCCAGGTAAGGCTTCATATATTCTAATACCGGGCCATGTATTCTAGACCACTGGGCCAGCCTCTTCTTCAGACTGCCAACCAGACTCTTTTAAAATAGATTATTTAAGATATTTGGCATCTGTAATATTTAACCAAGCTTACTTACTGCCCCAAATTAAGCACCTTCCAAAATTACCAAGGATAGAAGTGAAACATTTAATGCTAGGTCACATAATAGTATCTTAATATGAGACTACATTTGCTAATGGATCACATTTTTATGTTGATTCATTGCTTAGAAGATAATTATAGTTTTCTCACACGAGGAAATGGACCTCATAAAAACTGCCTAGTCTTGTTCTTACCTCCCTTGAAATAATTTAAAATTTCCACCCTGTCTGGCTTATTCTTCTGAATACAGCACACCAGTTACTGATCTTTCTCTCTAGAGCTCCACTGGTCAACGCAGGAGCCAGTGGCCACATGTGACCATCGAGCACTTGAAATGCCACCAGTCCAAATTGAGACATGTCACAAGCATAAAATATATACCAGATTTCAAAGACTTAGTATGAAACAAAAAAAGTCCAAAACACCTCCTTAATAATTTTCACAAAGCAAAATAATAGGTGGGCATAATGGGTTAGATAAAACATCTTCTTAAAATTATTTTCACTGGTTTCATTTTGCTTTTTTTAATGTTGCTACTGGAAAATTACAAATTATATATGTGGCCTGCACTGCATTTTAGTTGTATAATGGAGCCCTCTAGATCATTATATTGTTCTGTAAGATCTAAATCTCCTTCCTTAGGGACGCCTGGGTAGCTCAGTTGGTTAAGCAGCTGCCTTCGGCTCAGGTCATGGTCCCAGTGTCCTGGGATCGAGTCCCGCATCGGGCTCCTTGCTCGGCAGGGAGCCTGCTTCTCCCTCTGCCTCTGCCTGCCACTCTGTCTGCCTGTGCTCGTTCTCTCTCTCTCTATAACTAATAAATAAATAAAATCTTAAAAAAAAATAAATAAATCTCCTTCCTTATCATGCAAATAACAGCAAATGGAGAGGTGCATATAATTTCCAGGTTGTCTTTTCTTCCCCTCCACTCATTAATACACCATATTGTTGAGTAATAAAAAACAGAGGTGCACGGCCGTCTCTGTGTACTAGATAATGGGGTAGTCATTCCCCTAGTAAATGGAAGCACCCAGATGGAAGCTGCAGAGCAAAAAAACCCCTTTCTCTACCTGAGTGAAGGATGCTGACAGGTTGTATTAACATTTGGCTAACGTGCTTTGTTTTTCTTCTTATAACCTTTCTTCCTTCTTACCGAAACCCGAACCCTGGGCAACTTCACAGCACCTTCTAAGAACTTTGCCCACCATTACTGATGGCCCCCATCAGTGGGTCTTCTGACCATGAATATTCTAAGATAAACTGGTTCGGCCTGCCTAGAAGGCCTTGCTTGATCCATCTGATCCTTGGTAAACCCAGAGGTGGTGGTGCCGGAAACCCAAGTCAAGGGTCTTGGAGTCTTCCTGATTCTTAGAGCCAGAAGTACTGTCAGCCATTAACAGACAGTATTCTTTCTTGTGTCATCCTCAAGAAAAAGAAAACAATACCTGTAGACCTCCATGGAGGTATGCTTTCCCACATTTTACCTCGTGACAGGTCTCTCTCTAATTGTTTCTAGGTGAGAGAGCTTTAATTCTTTGGCTCTTTGTTTGCTCCTCGAACTTCCATCACTTTAATTGCTCTCCTTTGGAATGTCACTGCCAGAATCAAAAGCAGGACTTCTTGGCTCTAACTTGTCTCAGGCTGATTTAGAATGGAAATGGAATTCTCCATGGCAAGTAAAGCCCAGGCTTCCGGTGACCGTGTTTACATGTTGAAGGGGGAACAGAGGGGTCCCCAGCTGACCACTCCCTGTCGCAACCCCCAAGGGGAGCTTTACAAGGCAAAGCAGAACACTATGCACAGTGGGGGCTGACGAGTGATCAGGATTTCCAAGTTTTGCTCATTGCTATTCTAGACTTCAAATAGCTACTCTGAGTTCCTTGGATGGGCAGTCATGGAAATCAAGAGAACGTGTTGTGCTCAAGAGCAATGAATATCTAAAATTATATAGTTCCTTATTATACTGCCTATGAATTTCTCAAAAAGGGGAAACCGACAGAAACACTAAACGTATAAGCAAGAAGTTCTTCTCTCATTTAATCCAGAACCAGTCTTAGTTAGGTAAAGCCTCAGAGTTGTAGACAAAGCAAATGAAAAAAACTTTTTAGAGTTGAAGTTATAAGAAATACCCATTTCTATATGTCAAAGACAATACTTGGTATTTGAGGAGAGTCCTACTCTGCTCTATACTTCGAGGATAATGGACTGCTCCCATTATCTAAAAGCCCCCAGAAAGCAACATGTATTTCTACCTCTTGGTTTTCTAAAATACCAACATGTTTCTTGCATTAATAGCAAGACCAGGACCGCAATTCCACTGTTCCTTAATGCTCAGAGTATTTACTCCCGGTAACATGATTTTTGTACTTATCTGTAGTTCTTTGGTAATAAAGAAGTAAAAAAAAAAACAAAAACATACTACCATGTTAACGTCTTAGTTTTTTTTTTTAAAGATTTATTTATTTGATAGATAGAGATCATAAGTAGGCAGAGAGGCAGGCAGGGGGGGGGAGGGAAGCAGGCTCCCTGCTGAGCAGAGAGCCCGATTCAGGGCAATGTCTTAGTTTTGAATGAAGAACGGTGATGCAAGATGTTAACATTAGGGGAAGCTGGACGAAAGAGTAAAGGAACTCTGGACGATCTCAGAAATTTTTCTGTAAATTCAAAAATTTCCCAAAGTAAATAGTTTAAAAAAAAACTATGTTCCCATAGAAGAGTCAGTTAAGTCAGTACTTGTACAAGAAGATCAAGAACGGGAAAAGATGTTTTGCAAAAACGCTCGCATTCAAATAAGAGGCGAGAGGTTGAATGAGAAAACAAAATCGGAGATTCTTTCAAGCTCTAAGGTCTTTTACCAAATATTCAGGGAATTTACGAATGGATTCCCAGGCCACTGGATGGAAACTAAGGGATACAGTGGCTACTGTAGTTGATAGTTAATGCAGCTGACATACAAATTGCCTCAGCTAAGTGGTGACTCTAGAATTTCTCCATTTGAGGGCACAGGCATGCCAGTTGGGTTAAAAGGGAATTCCCTTAAGGCTTTTGATACAAACGCAGTTATTTTTACCTTTATGGTTGGCTTCAGTGAGTAGAGTTTCAGCTGAGTACACTTCCCAGCCTTCCCACCATACATAACAACATGTCGGTCAAGTTCTCCTCGCCAGTAGAAGAAGTAAGTGCCTCTCTGGTGGATTGTTTCTCAAGCATTTATCATCATTCCTCCATATTCTTTCCCTTTCCACGGGAACCCAGATGGGGCAAGGACCTTGCCTGAACCATGAACATGGCACAATATGGCAGAGCTGACATGCTGGAGAAACCATGTGGTGGGACCACACTGACAGGTAGAGAGACAGGTAGAGCACTGTCATGTCTGACTGCATTTCACGAGTCCCGGATTCAGAATGCAGAGCAGAGCCTCTTTGAACTCCTGACCCACAAAACCTGGAGAGATTATAAATGATTGTCATTGCTCCAAACCACTAGGCTTGGGAATGATTTGTTACGTAGCAAGAGATAACCTGAACTATCTCTATTATGACAGATTAGTTTGGCCATAATGTGCCATGGCTTTAACTTGGCATCAAAATTATCCTAAAAAAAAAGAAAAAAAAAACCCAATCAAAACAAACTAAAGCCTCAAAGTTCATTCACATGTGTCATTACTTCTTAAAATTCTTAAAATTTTATAGGGGAGAAAAAGAAAGAGAGGGCTCAAAGTTGGACTGTGAATCAGAGACTATGGTTTCTCATTTCTAGTCCACTATCCTTTGTGCTCAGATAAAGATGCCTAAAACAGTAGCACAGAAAAGGCACTTAGAGATCAGGAAATACACTTAAACATAAGCTCCTCGCATAAAGCACAGGGTACCAACGTGCCAAAGTCAAAAAGGCTCACACAGTGTGTGTGTGTGTGTGTGTGTGTGTGTGTGTGTGTGAAAATGAATATGTACCCAACCGTGTGTATAGAAAGAGCTCAGAGGACGAGCCAGAAATTAGTTTATGACATAACACTCTCTCTTTTCATTGGAGGGCTTGCATTTGTGCCCTGGCTCTGTACCATCAAGGTCTGTACTACAGTCTTCGGGTTTCAGGTTTCCTCACGTTTAAGTTACGTGGCCAGGCTACATGATTTCCCAGGTCCCAGCCAACCTTCGGGGTGTGAATCCACCCCTAAAATAAACAGCAAGTCCTTTCCTAGCTGGAATCACAGCATACGCAGTCAATGCAAAATAGCAATTTTTCTTCTACCAGGTCTTGGATACTAACATGTCATTCACTGACTCTGCCAAGGCTATTAAGAAAAATCTCTATTTTTAATGTGGATTAAAAAATCTATGCTTCAGCTTCACTTTGAATAGCACCTTCCTGTTAGTGGGGAAATACTGGTTTCAGGGCAATAACTAAAAGAGGATAGCTATATTAAAGCTTTATCTGTATTGAACACACTCAGTTCCCAAAATATTTCCGCACAGTTGAAAAGGAGGCATTAGGCTAAATAACATTTTCTGGGAGGTGGGGGGCAGGCAGAAGGAGGAAGAAGAGGAGAAATTCCAGTGACTAACAAGAGCACTCTGAGTAAAGAAATCCATCCACAAAGTACACTGAACATTTTCTTAAAGAAAAAGAGGAAAAGAATTCCAAGTGTTAACAATAGAGATCTGAGTAAATACATCCATCTAGAAGGAACAATATAAAACTATTAAATGTCATGTCCTTTCAAATGCTGAAGGGTGTAGAAGATGGTCAAAATATGCAGTTTGGTAAAATGCATGACTTATATGTGCAATGTGATCTCAATTTTGAAATCAAAATGTCACATTAGAAAAAAGATTGAAAGATTGAAATATAATAAAATATTAGAACTGGTTTTACCAAGTAGGAGCACAGGTGATTTTTTTCCCTTTCATATTTATCTGTAAATATCACTTTCCTCCACATGTATATTGCTTTTATACTCTGAAAACGTTATTTAAAAAAATCAAAGCCGCAACCTCAGTTTGTAACAAATATTTAGATATTTTATATTAAAATAATTGATTTTTATGTTCAATATTATTAAAGGAAACGAATAAATCACTATAACTATTGAATCAGATTCCAACATGCAACAGTGCTGAATACAACACATGCCTCCTTTACCCTGATTATTCCTAACAAAAATATTTCTTACCAATAAATACTCAAAATGGAAATTGCATTTACTTCAACTTTGGTTCCCACTAGACTTAGACTACATTTCACCAGTACAGTTGCTAAGCCCAAAATTTGCAAACATTTATTCTAGCAACCCCGCTCCCCCACCCCCACCCCCTTGCTCAGCCTTCAGTGAATCTCAGAAAGAAAAAGCACATTAAAATACTGGGCATTGGATGCACAACGACCTGGGATTTTCCTTTTCCCTCCAGAATCACAAACATCAGCTCTCTAGATATTTCAGCCTAACTTTAAGTAAAGATCAGAAACCCAAACCCAAACAAGGCAAAAACCATTTCAGACCCCAGTTCAGATGGAGGAAAGGAAAAAAAAAAATCACCTTCTGGACTAATTCCATTGTTGGATAACTTGTTTCCATAGACCGCATTCAGAGCAGAACTGTTGTAACATATCCCAGCAAGCTGAGGTCCCTGCGCTGAGAGGAGCCCCTGGGACGGGTTCTCCCCTTGACGGACCATTTCGGGCTGCTCCAAGAGGGAAGGCACGAGTTTGTCCCCACAAGAGCATCGGTCCTTTGGGGACATTCGTGTGGGCACCTACCTGTGCTTTCCCCAGGCTAAGCCACATCGCCTGCCTTCAGCTGATGCAGTGACCTCACCGGCAGCTCAGTCAGGTAAAACAAGAAGCCTTTACTAGTCCGTGCAGCTCCTTCCGTAGAAATATTGCATGAGTCAGCTTTTATCTCTCAAAACCCAACACACAAAGGCTTTACAAAAACCTGATTTGCAACTTTCTCACTGCCTTTTCCCCCCTGGTGTGCAGACCACAGACTTCAGCATCACCGAGAGCCTTAAATGAAACATGACATCATTCAATTGAGAAACGGGACAATAGACACCACTGTGGGTAACTTGAAAATGCACACTTCGCTGAGCACCACCCTGGGCCTGCCATTCTTTTGTGAACATCAAATACAACCCACGCTCGCTCGCCTAAAGCTGCTTGGGCTTTACCTTCCTGGCGCTGGCTACCATTCTCATTAAATTCTACAAAAGCAGCAAGATCTCGGGAGCGCTGATATTTTCAAGTTCACTTCCTGAATTATAAGTATGTTTCAAAGTAAATAGACACATCTCTGACTTAAGTTTTAAAGTGAAGTTGGTGGCAGCGGATTACACAGTTGGAGGAAGTCTGGCACTTTGTTTCCTTTAATGAGATATTTAATACAGTTTTAAGTAGGCAAAGTTAAACATGAATATATTTAAGCTTGATTTCTTTAAAAGAGCGTTTAAAAATCCATCCAAGGAAAAACATCTAAAATGTAAACTCGTAGGCATTTCTTGGAAAACAGTCAAATTCCGTGATCTTATAATTCATAAATACACAGTAGGAAAGACAGAATGTAGGAACTCAACACTTTAGTACAAGAGATTTCCAAATTATTTTGGATTCTGATCTCTTAAGGCCACCTGTCCTTAAAATGCTGTATGTATTTTTATAGAAAGACTCAAAATGTTCATATTTGAAAAAGATACTGAGTTCTTTAGATGAAGGGTCTTCAAAAGTACAAAATGTTACTGAAAACGGAAATGACGGCACCATGGAGTTAAAACTCAAATTATGGATTATGCCCATGTATAGACACAGAAATCTACACTCTTACAAAGGATCAAAGTCCTTTAAATAGACGTTTCATTTAAAGCATTCGTTTGTGGTTATGGAAAATAACATTAGCTGATCATCTTTAATATAGCTATTCCTCTCATACCTATTAAGTGATTTCAAACTAACAACATAATAGGATAATTTGCTTGAATGCCTATTTCCTCTCAAATAAGGCTGAACATATGCAAGGCCACTTAAGTAAGCCATTTTGATGGAAATTGATCAGTCCCTTCAGAAGACAATTCTTGGAATGGTTTCTCTCCCACAAAATTCACTGGTTTGATGGAAATTACTGTATCACAGATGCTGGCAAGGAGTTTGTGGGGCAGGGTCCCCCCTGGGCTGGGGGGTACTCTCTTAATCCTCCAAACCGACCTCCATGGCGTTCTCTTGCCCCCCAAACGACCTCCCCTAGACTCACGCCCAACACCTCTGTTTTTGCTTAGCTAAGAATCAGCTCAAATCTTAACAAGCTTCACTGAGTCGTCCACACCAACTCCAGCCCCCTGTGCCTAAATGGCTCTGTGGTACACATTGGGTCTCACGCGGTCTCCTAGTTAATTATTGTTTAATCACCTCGCTTCTCCCGGGATTGTCAGCCTGGGGAGCAGGGAACCTTCCTCTCCTGTAGATTTGATCTTCACGTGGAAGAAACCAACAGCTAAATTCTTAGACAAGGTAGGATATGCAGAGGCTCCTGGTGGGAGCTCCTTGGAGCCTGGTGAGGCTCCTTGACTCATTTCTTTTGGGTCCACATTTTCACATCCCAAGTTACCATTTTTAGTTTCCATTTTCTATTAAAGTATTATTGTACTTGGATTTGTTTTTGTTTTGCCAAGAAACATTTTTTTTTAAGATTTTTTTATTTATTTTTGCAAGGGGGAGAGAGAGAGAACAAACATGGGGGAGGGTCAGAGGGAGATGGAGAAGCAGACTCCCTGTGGAGTGCAGAGCCCGATGTGGGGCTCCATCCCAGGACCCAGAGATCATGACCTGAGCTGAAGGCAGACACTTAACCCACTGAGCCACCCAGGCACCTGGCCAGGAAACATTGCTTAGAAGCTACTTCTGAAAGATGTTATGTATATTATAAGCGAACAAAACAGCAAGGCTGTATCCACTGGGGATACCTGGTGGTCTGTAAATGTCTCTGTGACCCGACTTGAAAGACAGCCATATGGGGACAGCACAGGGTCCCATGGGTCAGTCATTTGTCACTTCACCTGTGTTTTCTGTTTTAGCAAAATCACCAACTTAAAAAGGAAACACCATTCCGATCATTCACAAGTAACTGGAAGCAGTTCTCCATCACACCTGCATGGTGTGGTTCACAGGAATTTAAGAATCTAGTCTTTTAAAATCTAGCTTTTTCAGAGCAGGGGAACACACACACACACACACACTCTATTTGCCTTTCTATTTATCCCAGTACCACGTGTTTGCTGAATGAATTAACATAGGAACAGAGCATAAGGCCCAGGGAGGGACAATGCAGAGACCTAACAGCAGAGAGGAGGAGAAAAGGGAAGGGAAGAGATTTCTTGAGTGCCATTCAAGGTTCTTTCACACCTGCGAGCAGAGGATCCTTCTGGGCCTCCGTGTTTTCTTAAGGCCTCTCTCTGCCCCACCTTCCTCTGCAAGGGTTTTGCTTTCCAGTCCTTCCCATCTCTGAGCCCACGCATTGCTCGCACGGGCCGGTAGCGGTTCTTACAGGTTCCCCGCCGGACTGCCGTGCATGCAGCGAGGAACATCCCAGGGCGCGCAGAGGGCACCGACACTAGCATCCTTGCTGCTTCTTCCCGTGTAGTTGATCTGCCAGAATGAACAGCACAGAAAAAGACTGCTCCACAAAGCCTCCTTGCAGATGCTAGTCAGATGGGCCACAGGTGAACTGCACACTGATGCCTTCTTGGGCGAAAAAGATACTCTTACTGGAAAGCGGCTTTTGTGGGTTCACTGGCAGCACTAGTTACACAATCAGGAAGAGCAGGAACGATTCCCAGTATCATCGCCAGGGGTGGGGGCTCAGGGGTGAAAGAACAGCACCCACAGAAGCCACGTCTACTGCCAGTGGGCACCGACCGGCCGGCCAGCCAGCCCAGTGCAGTCCGCCCTTGTGGCCTAATTGGAAAAGGACCAGAAAGCCCCGCTATTTAAAAACATCCTTTCCCAGAAATCTGCCACAGGACCTGCACGTCCACCCTGAGAAACCAGCTCCTTTTGGTTTAAGGTAAGAGTTGTCCGTTAACACCTTCATCTCACCTGGGAAGGGTCAGGGAGTCATTGCCACAGTAGTGAGTGTTAGTCCGGGCCACCGCATCCTCCCAAGGAACTGTATGGGCCTTTTAGCAGAAGCCAGAATGGGATTGTCGTGGGGGAGGACTGGGGAGGCTGATGGGGGAGCAGAGAGAGCTCACAGTTCTAGGGGCATAGCAAGATCTGATCTAATTACAACAGCTCCAAGACGCTGGGCAACAAAGGGTGAAAGAACGTCCTGGAGAAAGGAAGAAAGACAAAGGCGCACACAGCGTTTGTTTGCTTGTTTTGTTTTGTTTTTAAATTCAGGGAAATATTTTGCTTTATATAATCAATACTGGATAAGGCAGGTTTAGAAAATAATCTCGCATTTTCAGATACAAAGTTGCTAGAAGTTCCAAGGGGCTTTGTTTCAAAACACAATTAATATTTTATACATAGAACCTAACAACTGAAATCCTGGAGCAGGGAGGCCCGGTTATCTTCTGATCTGAGATACTGCTATTGTAACACATTTCCCCAAACACATGGTAAAACCAACTGTTTTCTGAAGCACAGGTCATTGACAAAGCATTCTTAATATTTTTAGTCTATTAGAACTCTTTTCTTTGAAAGAACATGGCACAAGATTACCTTTTCCTAAGTGCATGCGACAGAATATGACAGACATTAAAGTCAGTTGCCTGCCAGGAGGTACTACACAGCCCCACTGATGTCCCCTAGAGGACACACTGACCTTCCTCCTGAAAGTGAGCTGTAATGTACTAACACCCTTCTGCATCACGGATGTTTATTAAAAATCTATATACACTCTTCCAGACAGCCTACTCTAAACCCAGAAAATGTCACTAACCATAAATCCTTGCTTTGTTACACAAACCAACCTATATACTTTGTTAAACAAACAAAAAGCTAATCTGTTTTTTTTTTCCTTTCTCATAGACTCTTCTCAAAGTGAAATAATTTTGATGGTAAGTGATTTTGTCTTTGCAAATTTAAAAAGTGTTTGCTCTCGACCAAAGACTCAGGTCTAAGGCAGACAAAAGCACTCGTGTATAGGAGAAATTACAGTATTTTTTTTTTTGTTGTTGTTAGCCCTAAAGTATTGAATCTAATCATAGAAACCAAACTATAAATAATAAATGGTTTCCAGGACTCAAATCACCCAACTGAAAACATAATTCGTCATCCCCCACTGCACTAAAACGTCAGTATCGAGTCATGGTCATAAGAATTTTAGGAAACAAACACACAAAGCCATTCTTCACAGCACGTTCTGACAGTCAACCCTTACCTCGCAATCAAGTTAAAGCATTTAACTTTAACTTCTCCATCATATGTCCGTAGGCCATGGAAGCCAGCTGAGATCGCCTGGAAGGAAGGGCACATACTCCAGGACTTTAAAATCTGCTGTGTCCGGAGTTCCTGCATGGGCTCATTCCTCTGACTCTGTGATAGTCACTAGCTCTGTTTTCCACTCTGTTCTTTTATAAGGATATTGTGGTCTTTATTGTCCAGAGACGATGAAATCAGGTCTTAGTTGGTTCTGAGCTGAACAATTTTTAGATATCGAGCAAGCAATATGTTACAAATCGTCTCTTGCTTTCAGTCCTAGATCAGTCCCATCTTTAAGGACACCATGGGAGGACTCGCTGTGCTGAGCACAATGAACTAATTATCCCTCTAAGAATGCAGTATGTTTCCAGACACATTTTTCTCCAGGAGATAACACGCATCTAATCCATTCAAAACGAAAGGCATTCAACACGCTCTACCCTTCTGAAAACATGCTTTAAAAAATGCACTTGAACTTGTAGAAAGGGCTTGGATACTGTATTGGTACCCTGCAGCACTATTCCCACAATAATAATTTGAACGAGGATTGGTTCTTGTTTCAGAGTAACAACCATGGAGGTGCATAACCTTTATGTGAGCTTGCAAAACCATTTCACCTGCTGGCAGAGGGCAGAGACAAACGCTCTTGGCCCGCTTTTCCCCACGGCTCCAAGGCGATGGAGTGAGAGGGAAGGACACGGCCAGGTAGACATCGCCAGCGGCACCCCTAGCCTGTAGACTCAGTGATGCAATGGTGGGTTCAGAGAGACGATTAACAAGAACAGCGGAGGTGAGTGCTGGGCTTGTGGGGGAGACACGGCCCAGCTGCACCGGGCAGTCAGAAGGCAAAGGGGGCTGCCGGGTGACATGTATATCTTATTACGATGATCATAAACGCCCATCTGTTACCGTGCGTACTGACCTTTGCCTTCTAGAACTTTGGCACACACCCAGCAACAACCTGCTGACCCTTCTTCTCCCTTTACATCTTTTCTCTGCTTTAACAGCACTGGCCACCCCCCCTCACTAACTGGGGAACCCAGGCTCTGCACTAGGCTCAGTGAATGAGTGAGGGGACACCGGCTTTGCCTTCTGGACGTTCCTGCCTAGTGGGACTGGACAAGCGTCAGAGAGTGACAAGTGGGACAGGTGTTATGAATCAGATGTCACAGAAATATATATCTATGTACCTGCTCTATTTTCCTAAACTGTCTTTCCTTCTCTTCAAGCTGGCTTTCAAGTGATATTAAAAGTGGGTAGTAACTTTATGGTGACAGTAAAATCAAGCTACGCGAGGCTTCCATTCCCCTTCCGGTCTTGGCGAGTGAGCTCCATTGGACTCCTCTTTCATCTCATATTTAATTACAAGGTACCCCAGTGAAGAGCCAAATTTGCTGGAAGTTTTTGTGAGTCTAAACACTTGCCTACTTCCCAGTTCCCACAGAGATACATGAAGTAACTTGTTTATGTTAAGAGAACAAAGGAAGGGCAACAGAGCTCTCTGTCAGGCTAGAGGTTTAGTCTTAATTAGGCCAAGAAACAAGTGTAACCCAATTTACTTTGGTTTATTCTGAGTAGAAAATTTCGAACCCTATACAAGTACATGAAAGAAAAAGAAAAAGAAACAGCCCAAATATCCTAGCAGCTGAGAGGTGGGATGAGGGAGAAGACACCCTCATGACCCACTGCGATCTTGTCTCTACATTTCCTTTAATAAATATGTATTCCTTGTGTCATCAAAGTAGAACCAGGGGTGCCTGGGTGGCTCAGTCGGTTGAGTGTCTGCCTTCGGCTCAGGTCATGATCCCGGGGTCCTGGGATGGGGCCCCGAATGCTCAGCAGGGAGTCTGCTTCTCCCTCTCCCTCTCCCCTTCCCCCCACTCATGGACTCTCTCTCTCAAAAAAATAAATAAAATTCAAAAAAAAAAAAAAAAAAGGACGAATTTAATTTATGTGATAGTTATTCCCCTGGAGCTGACAGCGATCCCCCACCCCTCCATCCCTTTCTGCTCCGCTCTGCCCAGGCCTGCTTGCCCGGCTTTCTGCTGGCTTTGGCTGTTGGGAAGCCGCAGTGTTATGAGGTAGGAGGAGACGGCAAAGGGGGCATTTCTACCCAGTCGCAGGCTGACAAGAGGCCTGGTGTTCAGCAGCGGCTGCATCAGAGACAGCCCCATCTCCATGGTTCTAGTCCTTGTTGGGTCCCCTTGTCCCTTGGGGGTCCCTGTGGGTTGTCCCCCAGAGCAGTGGTTAAGGCTGCCTGCCTTTGCTTCAGTCCCCGGTGTGTCACTCTCCTTGCTGGCTCCCTTAGCCACACCGCCTTTCATGAAGTAACCCCTTCATTAAATTCCCCCTTTGAGCCCCCTGAACTAGTTCCATTTCTTGTCAGGTCCCTGGCTGAGACAATTTCATACTCACTCCAGAATCCCCCTCTGAAAAGCTGATAGTTTGACTTGTAGATCACAGCTTTTTACTAGGAGGCATACTGCCAAATTTTAGCTTGTTTTATTTTCTTTTGTTTAGGGCCTGCTTGCCTCTCGTCAATGAAATAGATACTTAATTAGAACCTCTTCTATGCCAGAAACATATTTTTGAATTTGATATCTACTGATATAATTCATTCCTGCAATTATCTTTATTGAGTAGCTACTTTATTGAGTAGCTACTATGTGTCAAGCACAGAAAATACACCAGTGAACAGCTACTCATTCCTGCCTTTATGGAATTTATTTTTGGGTGGGGGATATATGGATTTTAATCTGAGGACAGCAGGTTATTAGGACTGGAAAGCCACTTTGGGTTTTTCTGATCTAATTCCTTACTTGGTGTTCAAATTACCACTTCGTGGTGGCTCACCAGATACACCCAGTCTCTGCTTGGTCCTGCCATTTGATCCCTGCTCAGATGGTCCATCACACTTTGGACAGCCTGAATCTTAAGAGTATTTTCTCACACTTAGCGGAAGCCCCTCAAGGACCACTTCAGGAAAACATAAGACAAATTGCACCTCACCGCCATTTGGAATTTCATTAAATATTTGAGATGCTCTCAGGTCGCCCATACATATTTGCCTCTTCATCCTGATATTTATCGAGTAACTATTGTAGAAGATTCCTGGAGTGTAGGGCTCAGTGGTGTGGAAAGTGGAAGTTTGCCCCTTGGGCTGTGGGGAGTTTGCTTAAAAATGGCACCATCCTGTGACCACCTTCTTTTTTTAAAAATTTATTTATTTGACAGAGATCACAAGTAGGCAGAGAGAGGCAGGCAGAGAGAGAGGAGGAAGCAGGCTCCCCACTCGCTGAGTAGAGAGCCCGACGCGGGGCTCGATCCTAAGACCCCGGGACCATGACCCGAGCCGAAGGCAGAGGCTTTAACCCCCTGAGCCACCCAGGCGCCCCCTGTGACCACCTTGATGCGTCTCAAGATCTTCGTTTCCTGTGGTTTCCACCAAAGTCTTTTCAGAATTTTCACCTTTATACCAACTTACTACTAGAAAAAATGTTGAAAAGACACCATTCCTCTGAAAAGTAAATGGTCTCCCTGCTCCTCTTAAGTCATACTTTCAGATGTGGCAACACCCTGTCCCCAAAAGGCACGGTGTGGCCAGGAAGAGACACAAGACCATCACATGAAGATGTGCTAAATCCTATGTGAGACGTATACAATGCGAGGAAGGCATGGGGTGCTATGGAAACGTATAAAGGGGGGACCAGGCCTGATTTGGGGTGCTCAGGGGGAGTTTCCTTGCAGGAGTGATGTGTGAACTGGCATCTGAAGGCTGAGAAGAAGTTAACTTGGGGAAGCCCCGCGGAGGGCAGAGACCGTCCAGGTGGTTTTACGCCCTGTGAATGCAGATTGCTGGTATAGCTTGCATTTCCCCCATAGTCACCACTGAGCCTAGAATTTTCCCAGGACAATCTTGTTTGCAAATATACTGTTGTGTTAGATAACTGTTTTAAGTCTAACAATGCCTCCTTATTAAAGTATCTTCTAGTTCCCTTCTCTACTCTGGGGTGACCCCATCCTCCAATCCTAATGTGTCAGCCTCTGTCTTCTTCGTTTTTCTTCTGCCTCCTCCAGACACTGGGCAGAGCTGCTTAGGCAGGAACCATGACTCTCTTCTTGTGCAATCACTGGGATGGGGCCCCTTATAAGAGATGGTTACAGTGTATCACCACGTAAATTTCTCTGCCCAGCATTTTCACCAAAGTATAATCGGATTAAAGCGAACATCGGAGGAGCCCTAAAATGGGAAGGGTCACAAAAGGACAGACTGGAGGAGGGGGGTCACCCCACTCAATTTGTCTTACTACTTCCAGGGGACTTAAGGATTGACTGTGTGCATTTGAGCCTTGAGTACTTCCCAGGGCCATGTGGCCAGCTTTCCTAGGAGATCCAAAGCCAGGGACAACTTCCCACTGCCCCTGTGACTCCAGATGGGACATCTGTTTAGAAGTCTGTGTAGGGGCGCCTGGGTGGCTCACTGGGTTAAGTGGCTGCCTTTGGCTCAGGTCATGATCCCAGGGTCCTGGGATCTTGCCCCACATTGGGCTCTCTGCCCAGCAGGGAACCTGCTTCTTCGTTTCTCTCTCTGCCTGACTCTCTGCCTACTTGTGATCTCTCTCTCTCTGTCAAATAAATAAATAAAATCTTAAAAAAAAAAAAAAAGTCTGTGTAAATGAGGACATAACAAAATGGCAGACCCCAATGGATGAAGCTGCTCTGAGAGTACAGGGGAATCAGACTTTTACAGTGATCGTTGGTTATCATCCTAGTGATGTAATGATAAACGCCATTCCCCCAACAGAACTTACTTTGTTCAATCCCAACCACCATTTACCGTTCATACAGTGACGTATCGAAAGGACACAATACCCAGAATTGAAATGTGTGCAATCTTAGCTCTATGGACAATTGTGTCATCTCAGGCAAGTCACTAACCTCTCTAGGTTCCGAATTCCTTCTGGATTAGTAAAATGAGAACTCAGGAGTTGATGACATTTAAGAACGCTTTTTAAAATCTAAAAGCCTAAGATTCCATGGTTTGGGGGGATAGGTTGTCACGATGACCCCCTTCTTGACTCCTTTGACAGTCTCTCTTGAGGCTCCTATACAGTTACATAAGAGTTATATAACTTGAGGATCTTAAATATGGTCCCACTGTTATAGTCAGATAACCATGAGTTGATGCAAAAACCAGGAGCAGATGGCATTTGTATAAGGAAACTACCTTAAATTATCTAGAATCTCATATGTGGTAGAACTGTGTGGACACCTTAACTCAACTATTATCAAGAGAAAGATTCCCCACAAAAATTTTTAACAGCATCATCTGACAGTAGATCAATGTCTAGCCTCAAGCTCATGCTTTCTACTTATTCACTGACATCATCTCTACTTTCTGCAAAACTGCATTCTAGAAACCAGGTTAGGATGTAGCTTATGAAAGAGCTCATTTCACCATAGAGGGATATAATTTGGGGTTGCATCCCAACCAAGTACCAGCCCAAATATACCCCTGGAATAGTGGTAACATAAAAGTCAATATAACTGTACCACTGCAAAAATTACGCTCTTATAAGACACAGATAATGAAAAGTTATGGCTAGTTCTAAATTATCCTAGGAGTTCATATAGTTTATACACATGTAATTATGGTGATTAGAACAAATTCACTGTAATGGGTGTCTTGGTTGAGCCTCCATGGAAATTGGTGGAGAGAGGGGGACAAAGGGAGAGAGAAAAGAGAAAGAAAGAGTGGGAGGGAGGGAAAGGCCAGCTGTAACACCTCAGGTAACTTAGCTATGAGGTTCTTCCACTGAAGGGAAGAAAACAGAAGAGGAAGGGAGCCCTTTCCCCAAAGAGAGAGAGGTGAGCACAGCAGCCTGGGGATGGGGGGTGGGTGGCCAGCCGGCTGGACCCCAATGCGGAGCTTGGGGACTTCAACTATCTCAGGGTGGGGGTTCTGGGGAGGGTAGGCATCCCAGACAAAGGGAGACAGGGAGGCACAGCCTGGGAGTAGAAGGAAGGGGAGTGAGTTCTTGTCCCTGTGCCAGTGGGAAGGGACAATGAACTGAACTGGCAAAGTTTTGTCTTTTAATGTGACTGAACCCTTACCTCTAAGGCTGGTAAGGCCTTATGTGAGCTGAAGACTCCCCCAGGAGTTAGGATCTCAGCCTGAGCAGGCAGAGTGTGACCTGAGAACTTTCTTTAAATTTCTTTGAACTGATGAACCAAATTTTGAACATCAGGATATTTCCTATTAAAATCCAGGCCTTTTTTTTTTGGCTTGGGGAGGGAGAGTACCAAATAAAGGGACAATTACCATCAGTTACCACTGGCTGGACCTTCCTTCTTAGCAACAACAGGGGAGCTGAGCTTGCTTCCTTTACTCTGACTGTGCGCTCTCCCTGTTTGCTGCAGTCCCCACCACCCCCTTTAGTATTGTCCATCCCTTCACTCCATTCCATGACCTGCCTGGCCCTGGAGCCTGGAGCCATTTGACCCTGGACATGTACACTAGGTGAGTAGTCCTAGAATGACCCCATGACTTGAAATAATCTGTCGAGAACAATGTATTTCTCTACAGTTTGTGAGTCATAGAAAAATGAAACATAGAGAATCTAAACTATCACTTGTGTGTTCCAGAAAAGTTTGGGTGTGGGGGGGTGTGTGAGAGAAAGGCACACTATAAGACCAAAAAGCACCATGGAAAGATATAGGGAAGGGAGTGAAGGAAAACTTTTCCAGTGGAGGGTGGGGAAAATATTCACTGCAGGTCTTTACCACTTAACCTTCTCAGCTCTTGTTTCTGTTTTTCTGTGCTTCCTAGTAATCAAAATCTTTATCCTTCTAGGTCTTTCACAAGCCTACAACAGATCAATAAAGTTTAGAATTTGTTCAGGGTCTTTATGAAGGAATCACAACAGAAGAAACAATTCAATGGGTAATTCTACCAAACCAAACACCCAAGTAACTGGTATGGGAGTTTTTGACATTTAAAAACCCCAGGACAGTAAGACAAAAGCCACAGTCCCAGAAGAATGACACACTGAGTTGTCTGGCAACATGTGGGGGTCCTAGCCCTCTGCAGACCCCCAAGGGTGGAAGTAGAGACTTGTTGGTTGATACTCTTCTGAACAAGCCAAGATCAGCTATAAATGTCCAGATTAACATATCATAGCCTCATGTCATAAAACGTTAGTTTGGTTGTAACTTAAACAAAAAATAAGAGGGGAGAAGTTATGGCTTAGAAGTAGAGATCTGGGCCCCATCAAAATAAACGAAGGCTGTACGATTGGGTTTACGGGCAAGAAGAACCAAGAAATAAACAGTCCCCCTCACTTGGAAGAGCATTTGTGCATTCTGACACTGAACATTTAAGAAGACACCCAGAGGCATTAATCATCAGCATTTTTCCTAGAAAGGGGAAGAAACCCCATCCTGCACCCCATCCCAGTGTTTATTTCTTTCTGAACCCTGGAGATAAAAATTTTAATACACAGAGGTCTCAGTGAGGATTTGCGTGCATACCCCAAGTCTTTCTGAAGACTAAATGTCTCTGATATGTGATATCTTCCCTCAGAAGTACCAGGAGGAGGGAACCGGTGAGGGGGATAGGAAAACAAAACCAGCTCCTTTCCCCTAATCCTGATGTGGCTGAAAAGCAGAAAGCTAAAAGCTGCCCTGAGGGAAAAAGCTACACCAGACAAGAGATTGATCAAGCAAGTGTGACAGACTTCAGACTACTTGACTTGCTTATGTTTCTCTGCACAATTCTGAAATGTGTTTATGAGGCCACGCATTTTCAGCACACCTCCTCGCTGAGCCCCCCACCCCCCGACCCCGGGGTTCAGGCTCAGGTGGGCCTAGACATACACAGTGAGGGCCAGACCAAGCAAGCCTTGAAAACCCCAATCCAGGCCAAGTGAGGACAGGTTGGTACTTGTGTCTTCTTTTCTGGGATGTTTCTCTGGAAACTCTGTGACGAGAAAGTGTTAGGGAGCATGGGATTCTCTCTCTCTTCTGCGTCAATAAATCCCATTCCATGGTTTTATTAAAAAAAATGTTCTTCTGAAGAAGAGCTAACCCATATATAATTCATGAAAATGACTGCTCTAATGGCCTACCTTTCAGATATACTTTGCATTTCATTCTTTTACAGACATTTAGATATTTTAGTCTATTTCGACGTTTTAGTACATCAGTTACCATAATGGTGTTGTAAACCAAATACTTGACGGATGGAGTCGGTGACTGTGAGCACAAACCCTAACCCAGCATTTTTTCAGGAGTGGCACTGCCCCTCTTAAGGCACTGATAAGGACTGAATTGTGTGTGCCCCACCCCCAAATTCATAAGAAGCCCAATGTGACTGTAATTGGAGATAGGGCCTTGAAGGAGGTAATTAATTGAGGTCATAAGGTAGGGCCCTGATCTGATAGGTATTGGAGTCTTTTATTCTTTTTTTTTAAAAGATTTTATTTATTTATTTGATAGAGTGCACAGGAGCAAGGGAAGGGGTGGAGGGGGAGGGAGAAGCAGACTCCCCACTGAGCAGGGAGCCCCATGCAGGCTTGATCCCAGATCCCTGAGATCATGATCTGAGCCAAAGACAGATGCTCAACTGCATGAGCCACCCCAGGACTGGAGTCTTTTTAAGATGGAGGAAAGACATCAGAGATCTTTTTCTTTCTTCATTCTCACCCAAAGCAAAGGCCACGTGAGGACACAGAGAGAAGGCAGCCGTCTACAAGCCTCACCAGAAACCATCCTGCTGACACCCTGACCCTGGACTTCTAGCCAGCTGAACTGGGAGAAAATAAATGCCTATTATTTAAGGCACCCAGTCTGGGGTATCCAGTTTGGGATATCTGTCTGCAGCCTGAGCAGACTAATACGATCACCATCAGCTTGGATTTGCAACAAGCAACCGGAGTGCTGGGCCCCTGATGCTAAAGGGGAATCTTTAGGGATGGGAACCTGGAATGGGCATTGGTCACTAACTCCCTGGGCAAGAGTTGGCACTGTAAAGGTTGAGAATCATTATTTCGGTGGGGGGCGGGGAGGGAGCTCATGGCTGCCACCAGGCCCCAAGCGCCACCCCCCCAACCAGCTTCCCCTATTCCACCATCCCAAAGATGAAAAGTTTATGGGGTCAATGATAAAATAGACATCTCAAGCACTTAAAATTAGTCTCCCCACAAGGAGGGCAGAATATTATGAATAGAACTCATCAGAAATCAGGCTGGAGTCAAAGGTGAAGTACTTTGGAGGAAAATCCACATCCATTTCATACTTGGGTTAGTTCTAGAAGGGTAAGAGGGGCCCTTGAGACCCACGTGAGATCAGTCCAATTCCACTGTAGGAGACCATATAAAGATTTGGTGGGAAGCAAAGGTAAAGTTAAGAGTAACTTTGTGCAGTGGTCACACCGGCCTGCAGGCATCAGACCGGAGGTGGCTGGTTGGATACTAGGGGTTAAGGCTTGGGACCTTGGCGGTCTCTTCCCTTTCCTCAAAGAATCAACTAAGACTGCATTTTGACATCCTAAAAGGTAAAAAATGGAGTTGAACCACCAAATACCGAGGATACTTGTGACTCTGAAACTCAGGGGCCTAGAGAAAACAAATACCAGTTATTGTTATACTCTCATAAAATTCACTCATGAAAAATCACAAGTGAAGATTCTACTGAGTCAGTCAAATTGAAAAGACTTGAAATTGAATTATTGTGTTAGCAATAATAATACATAAGCAAATTGAAAGGGACCAAGTATATTTGACTATGTAAAAATGGTACAAAAAGTCCTGCAAATCTTCAAAAATCATGACATTAAACAACAATCAAACACTATTTTATAAACGGCCTAGTGTCTGGAGGGTGAGCCTAGGGCACTAGGATTTTTTTTTTCTTCAAGTGATTTTATTTATTGCCAAGACAGAGGTCATGGCTGTACTGTAAGAATGTTACTGTACCTCCAAATTAAGGCAACATTTGACCAAAGAGAAGAAAATTTTCTAGATTTTGAAAAAATGCTATAAGAAGTACAATTTAAGTGGAATAGGGCTTTTCTAATGGACAGAATTAAATTATACTTTAGGTACTGAATCACAGTCTAAATGCCCTGTTGGGGCACCTGGGTGGCTCAATCAGTTGAGCATCGGACTCTTGATTTCAGCTCAGGTCATGATCTCAGGGTCGTGGGATCAAGCCCCATATTGGGCTCTGCGCTGGACGTGGAGCCTGCTTGGGGATCTCTCTCTCAGCTCTTGCCACCCCCATGTGTGTCCTCTTTCTCAAAAAAAAAAAAAAAAAGAAAAAAAAGAAAACCCTAACAGCCATTAGTAGATAATCTGTGTATCCTAACTTGCTTTGGTCTTAAAATCATGGGAAGGGAGTCCATAAGGAGAGACTTAGCATGATTTTCAAGCCTGAAAGCCTGCGTGTGTCTTTCCCACCGGGCAGCGTGGTATCTCTCCAAGAACACCAGTCATTTTCTCATCTGAAGGCCACACAGACAGAGGGAGAATGGCGAAGGGCCAAACATAGGTCTAGGTGCAGTCCTGTGATTTTTGTAGGCACAAATGATAGAAGCGTGGTTGACGGTCACAAGTTCCAATGGCCTTCAGCAGGTGCTCCACACACAGGAGCTCTTGAGAACCCTGTGTGGTCCAGGTTTGTTTGTGAAGGAGCAAAAGATGCCTGGATCTCATGTGTTCAATGTTTAGTTTATATTTTAGAAGTATAATGGTTACACTAGGGATGCTGAAGGGTAAATTGTGGAGTGAAATACACCTGGTTTCAAATCCTGGACCTATAACTTACTGTAGGATCATGGACCTGAATTCCAATCAATCTTGGTCCCTTTAAAATCAGGGGCCATCTAGGGGTGCCTGGGTGGCTCAGTTGGTTAAGCGTCTGGCTTGGGCTCAGGTCATGATCTCAGGGTCCTGGGATCGAGTCCCGCATCAGGTTCCCTGCTCAGCAGGCACTCTGCTTCTCCCTCTCCCTCTGCTGCTCCCCCCGACTCATGTTCTCTCTCTGTCAGATAAATAAAATCTTAAAAAATAAAACCAGGGGCCATCTTATTTCACAGGGTTATGGTTTGATTTCAGTGATAGGACACTTAAATCCACTGTGGTGCACGGCATCAACAGGCACCCACTCCTATGAGCTTCCTTCCCATTATGGATAGACAACTGTCAAATGGTGTAAAAAGACAAAACACAGGTAAGCGAAACTGATTGTATTTGTTTTCTTTAGTCAGCACGTGGATGCCGTCACAGTTCCGTGCTTCTGTAACCACCATCAATGTCTTCCTGAAGAAGTTCTGCTTCTTTAAAAATTCAGTTTCCACGCCACCCTCAGCTGAGCCCTAATGGGGAAACTTCCCAGGAATAAACATTTTTGATGGGTTTAATTTATTATTTTATTTCTTTAACAAGTGTTTAATGTATAGCTCATATATAGGGAATAAAGCTCTGCAAGCTATAATTCCCATCCTCGGAGTCCCAAAATCTTCTAGAGGGAGATGGATGGGTCTGCTAGTACCCAATGTGTGAGTAAGTTCCCTTGGGCAATGTGTGGTTCTACATGCTTTGGGTCAGTTCCTCACAACCCCATTAGGACAAAGGTGCTATTATCTCAATTTTATGAATGAAGAATTCAATGAACAGGAACTTTCAATAGGTTGCTTGCATGTAAAATGCTACCAAGTGAGGGTACTAGAATGGGAAGCCATCAGATTTCCAAGTCTATGCTCTTAGTATGCAATTCTGCCAGATGTGTATATTTATGCCACAGATTTACAGAATTCAAGAGCTTGGGTGTGTGCCTTGGATGTTCAGAGAGGGGCCTTAGGAATAGTTACTTTAAGGGGCACCTGGGTGGTTCAGTCATTAAGCATCTGCCTTTAGCTCAGGTCATGATTCCAGGGTCTTGGGATTGAGCCCCATGTTGGGCTCCCTGTCTGGTGGGAGGCCTCCTTCTCCCTCTCCCACTCCCCCCTGCTTGTGTTCCTTCTCTCGCTGTCTCTCTCTCTCTCAAATAAATAAATAAAATCTTAAAAAAAAAGAGAAATAGTTACTTTAAATCTTTCATTTTATAGAAGAAGGAATTCCAGAGACTGGAAAGAACATCACCCAATGTCAGCTAGGTGAGTGGCTCTCCAGCTGTGGCTGTCATCAGAATCACCCCAGGAGGCTTGCTAAAGACAGACTGCTGGGACCCACCCCTGGAGTCTGATTCTGCGGGGCTGGGTGGGGCCTGAGAATCTCAAACAGGTCCCCACATGTGGTTGATGTCGCTGGTCTTGGGAATAGTGTTTAAGAACCAGCGTCCCATTTCATTCCCTGTCTGAGCCAGAATGAAGCTTCTACTCTCCTCACTTTGTATCTTCCCCATAAACAGTGGATATCAGCTGCTCTGAAACAATGAGAATTCCGAGGGAGACTGGGCAGCCTGCTGGACCCAGGCACGGAATGCTCTCCTCCTCCTAGTTTAGCTGAGACATCTGGAAGCTTCTTCACAGCAGACAGGCTCATGACACCATGATTCACCGTAATGCTGGTATTTCACTATGACCTTCTCTACTTACCTCTGCACGAATGCAGTCTGAAACAACACAGACCTGCTTACTGCCCACTGTTAAGTATTAGTCTTACTTTGAGCTATTTACCAAAACTTATCCTTTAAAATGTGGCTCTTTGAAGGCCAAACACAGCAGGAGTTTTAGCAAAAGGACCAGGGGTCATGAACTATCTGCCAGCATTTATCCTTGGAAGAAGAGGATGATGAGATCGTTTCAAAGTTTTCTATAGTTTATGTTATAATTCAAAAGGAAATTTTTTACTTGTGCGTTTAGCTAAGAGGATCCCTTGCCTTTCACTAGGGTCCCTAGTAGAGTGAACTCTTTTGGAAGTAGGGCCACTATTTAATTACTGTTCGAACTTGGGCTGTGAGCATTGCTTAGTGTTCTTGCTGTCACGGCATGCTGTGCAGCTCAATTGCTTTAAGAGCATGAGGGATGAGGGAGCCTGGCATGTAGGGAGAGTGTCTAGAGTGCCAGCCAGCTCCAAAGATCATCACTCCTGTTATTTAAGAGAGTCCAGGGGTCCGCCCATTTGCTTGGGCAAGCAGATGGGCTGAAAACGGCACGACCTGAGCAAGTCGACAGACCCCATAATCAGAACTCTCTCTTCCCCATGAGCCAGGGGATTTAAAGAGCATGACACCCAAGACACACTGATGGGGTTTCTCCATCTGTCCCCATGAAACCTCACAGGACTTAATACTGGGTCGTCCATCACTGAACGAAAGCATCTTTTCAGAACACCTGCTAGGCTCCAGACATTCTAGGTAAGGGTGCTCAAGAACATTCCCATTAACTTTTTTTTCTTTTGACATAAGAAGCTGCAAAAAGCCAAGAAACTGGACCAGGAGATCTCCTGTCTCCTCACCTAGTTTCCCCCAATAGTAACCTTGGTGTGACTACGGTATAGACACAAAACCAAGACACTGATATCAGTCCAAACCACGAGGTACATTTGAACCTCATCAGTTTTCAAGGACGGGGGGCACTTTGGTTGTGAAAGACACAAAAACAAAAAGAAGAAACAGAAAAGATATAAAAAAACCAAGAATACAGTGGGCAGTGTCAAATCATCCCATGTTACTTTGGAAATGTGCCTTTTCACTTGTTGTGAGAAGAAGGGTTAAGTGCATGTGCTAGATAAATAAGACTGTCCCTAAAAAAAAAAAACCTTAAAAAAAATTTTTCCCCTCAGAGATTAAGCATAACAATTATAATCAAATTAACTTGTTTTTCAAATCCTCTGTAGATGGGAACACTTATTAGTGATGTGAGAGGTGATTCCCAGATTTGATATTCACTAGTTCCCTCTTTTCCATGTTTTCAGTTCCCCCTGGTCCATGGTGGCCCAAAGCAAGTGACCCTCCTTCTGCGTCAGAAGGTCAAGTCTAGCACTAGGTCGTGATGCCTACGTCATTCCCCTCACTTCACCTCATCACGTAGGCATTTCATCATCTCACGTCATCACAAGAAGAAAGGTGAGTATAGTACAATAGGATTTTGTGAGAGAGAGAGATCACCTTCCAAGAACTTTTATTAGAGTCTATTGTCGTGATTGTTTGGTTTTATTTTTAGTTACTGGAGTTTAATCTGTTACTGGGCCCAATTTTTAAATTAAACTTTATCATAGGTTCATACGTCTAGGATAGTAGGTGCAGGGTTCAGGAATACCTACGGTTTCAGGCACCCACTTGTGGTCTTAGAATGTATCCCCATGGATAAAGCGGGGGGTTACTCTACACAGATCCTAGTCGCCCCCAAACTCACATACAATCTTTGCAATCTTTATAATTCATAAAGCGATGACATGGAGTTTAGAACTTGCTATATATTGCCAGGCCTGGAATGGCATGTAGAAGGCACTTGGATTTTATTACTTTCCCTAAGTAATCTTCAGAAGCCCCTATTCTTGTACCCATTATAAATTAGTCTTATCAAGTCATTAAAGGTTTCAAAAATATTCTTCCCTGAGCATTCGTGTTTTCATATATGTATGAAACATATATATGTATACATATATATTTGGAAATATTAAAATGGAATATTTTATTATTATTAAATATTAAGGTTTTCCTCTGTATCTCATTTTCATAATACACAGTCAGATTAGGATGTCGAACCATTAATACTCCAGCATCTTCCTTAACTAACAACTTCTTTCAAAACCGATGTAATGTGAGGTAATCGACAAGGGACCTCCCAGTGTGATGCATTTGCCAATATTTGGTCTTTAGCCGAAATACTTTTTAAAAAAACAGCAGCAGCCCACCAGAAGAACACGATGTCTCCAGAAGCTCCTGAGAAGCAGAATGTCCAGGTCTATCAAAAAAGACCAGCAGTACTTTCCCAAGTAGGTAATGACATGGTAACCTTTTTGATTATTCACCCTAAGAAAGCTGCTCTGGTATTAGGAAACAAAACACAGCTTTTTCCTTTTGCGTGGTGGGGAGTTGTCTGTGTGGATCTCCCACCAGCCAGGCCAGCCAGAATAAACAGATGTTTCATTAGGTGGAGAAGCCAAATTCCCCTCCACTGTACACACAGAACTGATGACCCCCACTGGGGTCATCTGAATTCTAAATGACCAAGCAGAACTTTTGCAGACCCTCACCTCTACCCTCACCCCTTCTAGGGCCAACCCTAGGCAAGACTCTGAAATAGGAGAAGCTTGCTCTGGACCACACTGGTGGAGTCTCCCCTCCCCCAGGTATCATCTCAGTTGAGTGTCCTGAGGTCTTCCCTCCCCCACTCCTGCCCACCTGGAACTCTCTCCTTCCAGGGCTGCTTCCCGAGGCTTGGCCACCTCACAAAGATTCCAAGGACATGGGGAGTGCCCTCAAATAACCTGCCCAAGACACAGAGCTCACGCAAACTATGCAACACATCCCAAGTCACACAACTGCTAAGCATGAAGCCAGTTCCCTCCAGATCTGCTTACTTTAGTATTAGGTTCTCAACCACTTCCCTGTGCTTGAAAATTTCAGGGGAAAGGGAATCAGCAGTTTTCTCCATAAAGAAGAAATACTTTTAGCAGTCTAGGATCCTAGTCTGTAGAACAGAGACATATTTCTAGTAAATTCCTAATACTTTCTACACCCTTACCTCAAACAAAGAGCAACTAAAGGCAACACAGCATCTAAAAACCAAAGAAGATAAAAAAAAAAAGGATAATGAGCTGGATTTACAGCTTTCGAGAAGTTTCTCTAAATGGTCAAATATGAAAAGTTACATATGCAAAAACATCAAGCTAAATTCAAATTCTAGAAGCATAAAGCACTGAGCAACTTCTTTGTAATGAAAATGGAAACCAGGGTCAATTTTCAAGTAGGACAAATATTGCTCTTTGGAACGGAAACTTGTTGCTGCATCTCACCATGGAGCAAAAGGCTTATAAACTCCTGAAAAAATAAGGTTCACATGGAAACAAAAACACAACAGGAACTCCAATATGGAGACTGACAGATGCTGCCTGTCTTCTCAATTCTTTTAAAAGCCATCGTTGGCTATTAAAATGTCAATGTAGAAATCATAAATACTAGGAATACTCTAGTATTCCAGAGGAAATGTTTATGCTGGAGATTTTAAACTTTGGTTTTATAAAAATTTACTAGCAAGGAAGATTGATGGAAAATGATGACGTCTGAGGACAGGCAGGTCTGGTTACTAGGAAGTCACAAGACCGTATCTGGAAGTCATGAGGACCACACAGTAATGGCTAATAAGGACAGCCAACACCTTTGATTTTTCACGATGTGCCAGCTGCCATGTTGAAGATTTAAAAAAAAAAAAGTAAATTAATGCACATCATTCTCACATCTCTAAAAGGTAAGTATTACTTTCAGCCCTATTTTGCACTTGAGAAAAGGGAGGTACTGAGAGATTAAGTAACACGCCCAGTCATACAACTGGGAAGCAGTAAAACTGGAACCATTGGAACCAGCTGGTCAGGGACTGACAATTTTACTCCCTCGTCTCTGACAACTCGCCGTGCAAAGCCCTGCCCACGAGGACAGGAACAGTCCCCACAGAACTGAACTAATTGTGGAGAGAAAACAGGAATTTCCGCCATGTTCCTCCAGTAGAGCCTTTTAGGGCTGGACTTGTGGTGCCTCTCCCTGATGGTTCACAGCTCTGTGGGAGCGCCAGAGCTCCCGGGTGAACTCTCAGAAGCAGGGAGAAAGATGGAGATGAGCTAAGTCATAATTACATACAAAGGGGGCCAGTTTGGTGGGGAATGGCTTCTAACCCTCCATTTTCTTGACATGTTCTTTGCGTCTTCTTCCATCTTATCCCCACTTCTCAAACTAGTCATGAGCTCTCTGAACTCCTGCCCTGGACTGCTCATGCTCTGTATCCCCCCACCCCCACCCAGGTTTGCACCAAGCAGTTGCTTCATAGAGGCTGTTGCATGATTTACATGTGTTGTGGACATCTTCCCACGGAGGCTGAGCCCTGAGCTGAGTCCTCAGGGAAGCGATGTGTGAAAAGAGACATGGGAAGAAGGGGTGAGAAGGCAGCCATAGCAGTTGTGAAGAGACAGAACTCCTGGGGAGTGGCTGGCCTGAACCAAGGAACTGGGCTGGACTGTGACCAAACAGGGCAGTTACTGATGCATGCGGGACCGCAGAGCCTATCCCAGGGAATTAGGAGATCGCTCCATAGGCAATTAGGATCATTGGCCGATGACACCCGGGAGGAAGCAATCTGCCAAGGGCTTTGTTTGCTGACACAAGAGCTTCCAAGTCCCAGAGTTAGAATGATCAGAGAGAGAGAGAAGCCAAAAGTCAAGAAGCAATTTCCAGGAAGGGAGAAGACAGTGATTAAGTCACCCATTTTATTTATTTAATTTTAAAATGCTGAATGGTAGGCTGCCAGTGTCCAAAGCAGGCCACCTTCACACTATTCTGACAAAGCAGGTAGAAAACAGAAAGACTTGCAGACAGGCGCTGGACCAAGTGAACTCACTTCTGTCCCTTGGGCCAGTGAGCTCTGGGGAAGCTTCTGTGAGTTTCCACAGCTCTGTTTTCAGGAGGGCTCATCTCCCGTCCTGAGCCCAGAGTGAGGAAGAATAATCAGGTGGACAAGGCCATGGGCACTAGAACACAGGGGATGGTAGCGGGGGTTGGAGTTGGCAAAGCCTCGGATTGAATCCAGCTGGGAAAATCATTACTACTCATGGGAACTTGGGTAAATTTACCTAAATTCACCTAAGCCTGCCTTAGGTCTCAGTTGCTTCGTGTGTAAAATGGGGACAATTTAGTACTTACGACAGATTGCTGAGGGGATTAAATGAGATAAAGGGGCATAAAGCATTTAATCAAGAGTCCCAGTATATATATTTTCTAACTTGCATTTTCTTAGCTTCTGTATTTGTCTTTTTTTTTTTTAAACATTTTATTTATTTATTTAACAGAGGGAGAGAGAGATCACAAGTAGGCAGAGAGAAAGGCAGAGAGAGAGGGGGAAGCAGGCTCCCCACTGAGCAGAGAGCCCGATGCGGGGCTCGATCCCAGGACCCTGAGATCATGACCTGAGCCGAAGGCAGAGGCTTTAACCCACTGAGCCACCCAGGCGCCCCTGTATTTGTCTTTTTGATATCCATTCATTATGGGGCCAAACTAACAGCCAAAGTTGTTTACATCTCCCCTGCAGTCCAGAGCCCATAGCTGGAACCACCTCTATCTAACTCATATGCACCAAACCAATACTTCCCTGCCTTACTCATCCCAGGGTCAGGGACCAGACAGCTGGGCACAGCCTGTATGCCCCAGGGCCTGCCGGTATTATTCAGCCCAGCCAAGCCTAATCTGCCTTGCATGGGCAACCCCATGGAAACCCCAATAAAGGCTCAGCCTAGGTTTTCCTCTTGCTCTTTTCTGCCTCCCGACTGACTCTGTGCTTCGGCCTGTGGTCCTGGGTGGCAGGCCACACCGATCCTCTTGGGAAATGTAAGTAGTAAAAAAATCTCCTTTGAGTGGCATGAGTCTGTCTCTTTTGTCACTCAGTCGCTTCTATCAATTAAAACCCCACATGCACAACCATTGAGACAACAGAGCCCAGTAAACAACAGCCACGATAACTTTCCCACAGGTCATAAAATAAATCAGTTCTGTTCATGTCTCTTCTCTCCATCCCTTCTCTCCTGTTACTTTCATGATTTTGACCTGAATCATCACAGCAACCTCCTGAATACGTCTTGCTAAATCCAATCTCTTGCTTCCTCACACCATCTCTTCAGATGCCTCTCTTCTAAAACTCAGGATGTAGGTCCCCCTCTGTCAGGAAAGCTTGATACTGTTCCCTCTGATCTGAAGATCCAGTCCAGTTCCTTATCTTGGCAGTTAGACCTTCCAGGGTCTGGCCCAGAAGAGCAGCCATATTGGACATCTTGACATTGCCCACTAAGGTCACAGTTTTTCACACCTGTCTGTCTTTGCTCAGGCGTACCCATTAGTTTTACACATAGCAGCTGCTCTGTGAGTATTTATTGAATCATAAGCCCTGTGATTATTCTAATTAAAATAAAGGACCCTTATCAAGTGGTAATTACATAGTTAATAATGGAGAAACACTGGAAAAGGCTTATATAAGTTCATTTACATGAAGAATAATTAGTACAGGTCAGAGTATAAGAGTCTGTTAAATTCTATCAGAAAACAGTGGTGATATAAAAATCATTTTAAAGTGTTATTGCCATATTTAGTCATAACTATTAATTATATGATGGGGTTAATACTAATTTAGGCTTGCAAAGACAAAATTGTTTTTGTTTGTAAACAAACCGTACACCGACCTGTGAGGTGTAATTTCCCTGTGTGCATTTTACTCATGCCTGAAGTTGCTAGGCCAAATATGGGGTAAGGTTAACAATTCCACTTGGAATTTATAGAAGTCTAACCAGGCTTCTTCGAACTCTTTCTGGTCCTAAAGAAAAAAAATGGGCCATGACCTGGCTGGAAGGAACCCAGATGCATCCCGGTCTCTGTTCCTTCAAGCCTACTCTAGACCTGAATAAAGAAATCAGGTTTGGGTAGAACTCACTCATCCTCTCTAATGGCTACCTGAAACTCCTCCCAGGTCTTCAAGAAATATTTGGTGGGTTATCTGACTTTATCATCTGACTTTCCATCCAGCATAATTGTTGAAAAAGAAAGTTGGCTGAGATTTACAGCTACCTCTTCTTACTAGGTGGGTGATTGGACTTGGGAAGGAATGAAAATCATTTCATTGATACAAGGAGAAGCTGTTCCCGGCTGACATAATGAAGGAAATGGTGGTTAAGAAAGAATCTTAAAAATTACTCAAAGATGATTACAGGCTGTCACTGAGAAATGAGGAAGGAAGAGCTTTCTTTTCGACTACAGGGTGCATAGCTCTACAGACAGAAATTATTATTTTATATTTAGGCCAATGGTAGTCTATATGCCTTTGAAATGTAAAAAGCAATAATAACTTAAGTACCTGGTATGACTTTCAAAAACATCAAGATAGATTCCACTGGCCATATAGGAAAACCAGGCCCCTTGCTCTGTAAGATCTTGTGTTTCATGGCTCTGAAGTCACTGGTTAGCATATAGTCATTGAGTGCCTGTTCGACACAGGACCTCGGGCATGGGGGACTCAGAGGGTAGCAAGCCATGGAGCTCTCCCTGGGCTCAGCATCTGTATAAGGAGGCAGGACCACATGGAAAGTGAATGAATGATATATGCTACCTCACAGCCAAGTCTTCTCAGTGTTCCCAGGAGCCTCAACAAAGCGCGGAAATTCTGAAAGAACCCATGGCTAAACTGAACATGACTTCACTCAACAAAGCAAATAACTTAGTTGCAATTCAAAATTTGCAAGTGTTCATCCTTGATTCGGTTTGGAGAAAGTGTGTGGGGGAAATTGCTTGTAGCAGAGATGCCCTTTGATGGTTTTCAAGCCCCAGCCAAGGCCATCATGTTGTGTGCCTCGACCTTCCGCCCGTCTTTGCCGACTTCTGAAACAGCCAAAGCACAATTACAACAGGGTTTAGGGTGCCGAGTTGGGGGCTACCCTTATATAAAATACGCATCATTACTGCATTTGGGCAGAACTGGCAGGGATATAGTTACAATTTTATTTAAAGTCTGAAGCTGTGAAGTGACCCAAATCTGCCTTCGCCTTTAGTTTCCTCACCCCTGTGAGGTGTAAGAGGGCTCCTTGAGCTGTATTGGCTTCTGCTTCAATTTCCTTTCCAGTTCTGCACTCCGCATTGAGAAAGAACATCTAGGTAGGCAAGGCCAAGAGCAGTTATGAGTTGGAAAGACTTGTCTCAGGTCACACTGCCTAGCAGCTGGGACACTCTGATCACTTTCATTAAAAAAAAAAAGTCACTAAACATTCTTGAAAGGCACAAACTAGGGGTTGTCACGTTCCCTGAGTTAACTTTTGCCACTT
This sequence comes from Taxidea taxus jeffersonii, assembly GCA_003697995.1. Classification (NCBI taxonomy): domain Eukaryota; kingdom Metazoa; phylum Chordata; class Mammalia; order Carnivora; family Mustelidae; genus Taxidea; species Taxidea taxus. The sequence goes on from ML104822.1 coordinate 84,013, forward strand.
ACCAATGAAATATTTATATCACATAATAGATCTACTCTTCATACTTAGTGATTCTACGGAGCATGACGCAATTGCAACTATTTAATTTTACATCAAAAGGAAATATCATTGCTCTAGAGAACTAAGAACTAAAGCATCAAAACCATATTCTTTCTGAGGGGAGGAGTCAAGATGGCGGAGAAGTAGCAGGCTGAGATGACATCAGCCAGCAGGAGATCAGCTAGATAGCCTATCAAACCATTCCGAACACCTACGAATCCAACAGGAGATCGAAGAGAAGAAAAACAACAATTCTAGGAACAGAAAATCGACCACTTTCTGAAAGGTAGGACCAGCGGAGAAGTGAATCCAACGCGACGGGAACATAGACCCCAGGGGGAGGGGCCGGCTCCCGGCAAGCGGCGGAGCACAAAATCAGAACTTTTAAAAGTCGGCTCCACGGAGGGACATCGCTCCAGAGGCTAAACTGGGGTGAAGACCTCACGGGGACAACGTGGACTCAGGTCCCACGGGGTCACAGAAGGATCGGGGGTGTCTGAGTGTCGCAGAGCTCACAGGTATTAGAGCGGGGAAGCCGGCTGAAGAGACAGAGACGAGGAGTGAGCTCTCACCTCGGGGTTACCTAGAGCCGTGGTCTGTGACACGGACCGGTGCTCTGTGGCACTGGCCGGTGCTCTGTGCGAGGGGTCCCCACAAGATCTGGGGAGACTCCGACCCGGGAGAGCTCAGGGATCTACGGGGTCTAGAGACTCCAGGTGGGACTCTGCCAGAGACAGAGATGCTTGGTCACAGGCTGGGTGAGCTCGGAGCACTCCCAGAAGCCAGTGAGATGGGACTGATGACGCATGATTTTCTCCGAGCGCGGCCGGAGGCTGGGGAGACCAGAGGGATTAAACGATTTTCTCTGAAGGCGCACTGAAGACTGGGGCCCCGAGCGCACGGCTCGTCTGAACCGGAGATTGGGAGGCCGCCATTGTCATTCCCGTTCTCCGGAACTCTACGGAAAATGTTCAGGGAATAAAAGCCCCAGAAAGCGAACCTGAGAGGATTACTTAGCCCGGCCCCTGGTAAGGGTGGTGCAACTCTGCCTGGGGCAGAGACACTTGAGAATCACTACAACAGGCCCCTCCCCCAGAAGATCAAAGAATTACAGCCAAGACCAAGTTCACTTAACAAGGAGAACAGCGGATTCTTATCTGGACAAAATGACAAGGCAGAAAAACTCACCACAAAAAAAAGAGCAGGAGACAGGACCGAAGGCTAGGGACCTAATCAATACAGACATTGGTAATATGTCAGATCTGGAATTCAGGATGACGATTCTCAAGGTCCTAGCCGGGCTCGAAAAAGGCATGGAAGATATTAGAGAAACCCTGTCAGGAGAAATAAAAGCCCTTTCTGGAAAAATAAAAGAACTAAAGTCTAATCAAGTTGAAATAAAAAAAGCTATTAATGAGGTGCAATCAAAAATGGAGGCTCTTACTGCTAGGATAAATGAGGCAGAAGACAAAATTAGTGATATAGAAGACCAAATGACAGAGAATAAAGAAGCTGAACAAAAGAGAGACAAACAACTACTGGACCATGAGGGGAGAATTCGAGAGATAAGTGATACCATAAGATGAAACAACACTAGAATAATTGGGATTCCAGAAGAGGAAGAAAGAGAAATAGGAGCAGAAGGTATACTGGAGAGGATTATTGTAGAGAATTTCCCTAATATAGCAAGGGGAACAAGCATCAAAATCCAGGAGGTGCAGAGAACACCCCTCAAAATCAATAGGAATCAACCCACACCCCGCCATCTAATAGTAAAATTTACAAGTCTTAGCGACAAAGAGAAAATCCTGAAAGCAGCACAGGACAAGAAGTCTGTAACGTACAATGGTAAAAATATTAGATTGGCAGCAGACTTATCCACAGAGACCTGGCAGGCCAGAAAGAACTGGCATGATATATTCAGAGCACTAAACGAGAAAAACATGCAGCCAAGAATACTTTATCCAGCTAGGTTATCATTGAAAATAGAAGGAGAGAT
>RCUC01142780.1:0-50000 GCA_003697995.1 Taxidea taxus jeffersonii
TGTTGTCTGATTGCTGAGGCTAGGACTTCTAGTACTATGTTGAATAGCAGTGGTGATAGTGGACATCCCTGCCGTGTTCCTGACCTTAACGGAAAAGCTCTCAGTTTTTCTCCATTGAGAATGATACTTGCCGTGGGTTTTTCATAGATGGCTTTGATAATATTGAGGTATGTGCCTTCTATCCCTACACTTTGAAGAGTTTTGATTAGGAAGGGATGTTGCACTTTATCAAATGCTTTTTCAGCATCTATTGAGAGTATCATATGGTTCTTGTTCTTTCTTTTGTTAATGTACTGTATCACATTGATTGATTTGTGGATGTTGAACCAACCCTGCTGCCCTGGAATAAATCCCACTTGGTCGTGGTGAATAATCCTTTTAATGTACTGTTGGATCCTATTGGCTAGTATTTTGGTGAGAATTTTTGCATCTGTGTTCATCAAGGATATTGGTCTGTAATTCTCTTTTTTGATGGGATCCTTGTCTGGTTTGGGGATCAAGGTGATGCTGGCCTCATAAAATGAGTTTGGAAGTTTTCCTTCCATTTCTATTTTTTGGAACAGTTTCAGGAGAATAGGAATTAATTCTTCTTTAAATGTTTGGTAGAATTCCCCTGGGAAGCCATCTGGCCCTGGGCTTTTGTTTGTTTGGAGATTTTGGATGACTGTTTCAATCTCCTTACTGGTTATGGGCCTATTCAGGTTTTCTATTTCTTCCTGGTTCAGTTTTGGCAGTTTATATGTCTCTAGGAAAGCATCCATTTCTTCCAGATTGTCGAATTTGTTGGCATAGAGTTGTTCATAATATGTTCTTATGATTGTTTGTATTTCTTTGGTGTTGGTTGTGATCTCTCCTCTTTCATTCATGATTTTATTTATTTGGGTCCTTTCTCTTTTCTTTTTGATAAGTCTGGCCAGGGGTTTATCAATCTTATTAATTCTTTCAAAGAACCAGCTCCTAGTTTCATTGATTTGTTCTATTGTTTTTTTGGTTTCTATTTCATTGATTTCTGCTTTGATCTTTATTATTTCTCTTCTCCTGCTGGGTTTAGGCTTTCTTTGTTGTTCTCTCTTGAGTTCCTTAAGGTGTAGGGTTAGGTTGTGTATTTGAGACCTTTCCTGTTTCTTGAGATAGGCTTCTATCGCTATATATTTTCCTCTCAGGACTGCCTTTGATGTGTCCCACAGATTTTGGACCGTTGTGTTTTCATTATCATTTGTTTCCATGGTTTTTTTCAATTCTTCTTTAATTTCCTGGTTGACCCATTCATTTTTTAGAAGGATGCTGTTGAGCCTCCATGTATTTGTGCTCTTTCCACATTTCCTCTTGTGATTGAGTTCTAGCTTCAGTGCATTGTGGTCTGAAAATATGCAAGGAATGATCCCAATCTTTTGATACCTGTTGAGACCTGATTTATGACCCAGGATGTGATCTATTCTGGAGAATGTTCCATGGGCACTAGAGAAGAACGTGTATTCTGTTGCTTTGGGGTAGAATGTTCTGAATATATCTGTGATGTCCATCTCGTCCAGTGTGTCATTTAAGACCTTTATTTCCTTGTTGATCTTTTGCTTGGATGATCTGTCCATTTCAGTGAGGGGTGTATTAAAGTCTCCAACTATTATTGTATTCTTGTCAATGTGTTTCTTTGATTTTGTTATTAATTGGTTTATATAGTTGGCTGCTCCCATGTTAGGGGCATAGATATTTAAAATTGTTAGATCTTCTTGTTGGACAGACCCTTTGAGTATGATATAGTGTCCTTCCTCATCTCTTATTATAGTCTTTGGCTTAAAATCTAATTGATCTGATATAAGGATTGCCACCCCAGCTTTCTTCTGATGTCCATTAGCATGGTAAATTGTTTTCCACCCCCTCACTTTCAATCTGGAGGTGTCTTCAGGTCTAAGATGAGTTTCTTGTAGGCAGCATATAGATGGGTTTTGTTTTTTTATCCATTCTGAAACCCTGTGTCTTTTGATTGGGGCATTTAGCCCATTTACGTTCAGGGTAACTATTGAGAGATATGAATTTAGTGCCATTGTATTGCCTGTAAGGTGACTGTTACTGTATAATGTCTCTGTTCCTTTCTGGTAATACTTTTAGGGTCTCTCTTTGCTTAGAGGACCCCTTTCAATATTTCCTGTAGAGCTGGTTTGGTGTTTACAAACTCTTTCAGTTTTTGTTTGTCCTGGAAGCTTTTAATCTCTCCTTCTATTTTCAATGATAACCTAGCTGGATAAAGTATTCTTGGCTGCATGTTTTTCTCGTTTAGTGCTCTGAATATATCATGCCAGTTCTTTCTGGCCTGCCAGGTCTCTGTGGATAAGTCGGCTGCCAATCTAATATTTTTACCATTGTACGTTACAGACTTCTTGTCCAGTGCTGCTTTCAGGATTTTCTCTTTGTCGCTAAGACTTGTAAATTTTACTATTAGATGGCGGGGTGTGGGTCGGTTCCTACTGATTTTGAGAAGTGTTCTCTGCGCCTCCTGGATTTTGATGCTTGTTCCCCTTGCTATATTAGGGAAATTCTCTACAATAATCCTCTCCAGTATACCTTCTGCTCCTATTTCTCTTTCTTCTTCTTCTGGAATCCCAATTATTCTAATGTTGTTTCGTCTTATGGCATCACTTATCTCTCGAATTCTCCCCTCGTGGTCCAGTAGTTGTTTGTCTCTCTTTTGCTCAGCTTCTTTATTCTCTGTTATTTGGTCTTCTATATCACTAATTCTTTCTTCTGCCTCATTTATCCTAGCAGTAAGAGCCTCCATTTTTGATTGGACCTCATTAATAGCTTTTTTTATTTCAACTTGATTAGACTTTAGTTCTTTTATTTCTCCAGAAAGGGTTTTTATTTCTCCTGAGAGGGTTTCTCTAATATCTTCCATGCCTTTTTCGAGCCCGGCTAGAACCTTGAGAATCGTCATCCTGAATTCCAGATCTGACATATTACCAATGTCTGTATTGATTAGGTCCCTAGCCTTCGGTCCTGTCTCCTGCTCTTTTTTTTGTGGTGAGTTTTTCTGCCTTGTCATTTTGTCCAGATAAGAATCCGCTGTTCTCCTTGTTAGGTGAACTTGGTCTTGGCTGGATTTCTTTGATCCTCTGGGGGAGGGGCCTGTTGTAGTGATTCTCAGGTGTCTTTGCCCCAGGCGGAGTTGCACCGCCCTTACCAGGGGCCGGGCTAAGTAATCCTCCCAGGTTTGCTTTCAGGAGCTTTTTTTTCCCCCTGAATGCTTTCCATAGAGTTCTGGAGGACGGGAATGACAATGGCGGCCTCCCAATCTCCGGTTCAGAGGAGCCGAGAGCTAGGGGCCCCAGTCTTCAGTGCGCCTTCATAGAAAAGCGTTTAATCCCTCCGGTCTCCCCAGCCCCTGTTTGCACTCGGAGACCGCACGCGCCCGCAGACCGCGCTCAGAGAAAATCGTGCGTAAGCAGTCCCGTCTCACTGGCTTCTGGGAGCGCTCCGAGCTCACCCAGCCTGTGACCAAGCGTCTCTGTCTCTGGCAGAGTCCCACCTGGAGTCTCTGAACCCCGTAGATCCCTGAGCTCTCCCGGGTCGGAGTCTCCCCGGATCTTGTGGGGACCCCTCGCACAGAGCACCGGCCAGTGCCACAGAGCACCGGTCCGTGTCACAGACCACTAGGAAATCTCGGCTCTGTCTCCACAGCCGGCTTCCCCGCTCTAATACCTGTGAGCTCTGCGACACTCAGACACCCCCGATCCTTCTGTGCCCCCGCGGGACCTGAGTCCACGTTGTCCCCGTGAGGTCTTCACCCCAGTTTAGCCTCTGGAGTGATGTCCCTCCGTAGAGCCGACTTATAAAAGTCCTGATTTTGTGCTCCGCCGCTTGCCGGGAGCCGGCCCCTCCCCCTGGGGTCTATCTTCCCGTCGCGTTGGATTCACTTCTCGGCTGGTCCTACCTTTCAGAAAGTGGTCGATTTTCTGTTTCTAGAATTGTTGTTTTTCTTCTCTTCGATCTCCTGTTGGATTTGTAGGTGTTCGGAATGGTTTGATAGGCTATCTAGCTGATCTCCTGCTGGCTGATGTCGTCTCAGCCTCCTACCTCTCCGCCATCTTGACTCCTCCTCCCCCAGTTGACTTCTTTTAAGTCTTGTTCACATGGGTGCTTAGATTTTGCACCATTTATGCATTATTTAGTAATAAAATGCTTGCTCTCCAATGCCTTCAGATAGGTTTTTTTAAATTTGTACAATATTTATAGTTACGTGTCTTAGAATCAGCCCAGTACGAATTTCCTCTTTTGTTACTGAAGGTGGAACCTAGCATTTCTTTTTGAAGTAAAGATAATCCAAGTCCAAAGAAAAAACTTACATGAGAGATTTTTTTCCCCCTGTGGGAACGAAGTTCACAAGATCATCAAAATTAGCAATGCTAACCCATCTACCACAACGAGGAAAACCTGGAATTATTTTTTTAAAAATCCTTCGTAATTGCATTTCTGTCTTTGAGCCGTAAGATTAGAAGGCCATTCTCGGCAGGAATCTCAGGGTGTGTACTCTCACCGCAAATGGGAAATCAGTGAAGCGCTCCTGTGCACTTCCAAACAGTAGTCTCTCTTGCCATTTGTAAGAGTGTAACATTTCTAGCTCCCGCTTGTAACTAGAGTCAGAAGCCAGGGGTGGTACCTCCTGATTTTACCCCATGAAGTCTTGCACCTTAAATGAAGCAGTACTTTGCGACCATGTCGGTGTAATTACTAGTATCTTTAAGAGTGATAGACATAGGACTGATGAATTTGTGAGTGCTACATCTGAAACTAATGATGTAGTATATGTTGGCTAATCGAATTTAAATTGGAAAAAAAAGAGTGATGGGATTTTTGGACTTCAGATTATCTTTCTCAGGATAAGAGCACTATTAAAACAGCTGCCCAGATAACTTCAACAAGGACATATAAAATTAAAGTAAGTCACAATTTCATCATATTTTATTCTTATGATGCATTTTCTCAAACGTTTTACAGCTTAGCGTAACCTTGGTAAGGACGTGAAGAAATGAGGCTCAGGTAAGTTAAGAAATTTTTAACTGACAGTTTTGGAACTTGTACAAAGTTTCCCCAGTACAGGTAATGTTCTAGTTCATTGTCCTTCCCTTTCCCCTGAGGAAGAATGCCATGCTCAGGGTCAACTAATATGGAAACTTATTTACTTTGTAATTTCCCCACCTCTACAAATATAAAATAAACAAATTACCCCTAACCACCAGATTAAACAATATTTACTTATTTGTTTTTTCCTGAATGGTGTCTGGCTGGGGCAGGGGAAGCTCTCCACTGTGATTTGGCAGCTCCCCCCGCCCCAATTTGCTTTCTTGTTATTTCCTGTCTACTTGTTTTCTTATTGTGTTTCTTCTGCTGATACTAAAGGGAAGCCAGGTTGTCAGACATACTCTGTGTTGTAAACACAACTTGAATGAAAGAAAAGGGGAATAAACATGCACAAGTGGAAGAGACTAGTGCTGTACCTACGGAAGAGGGCAATGCCATAAACATTTCAGTTAATTAAGGGGAACTAAGATATCTGCATGTACCTTGGGTACATGTGGCTGTTCATTTTTGGTTTTGATTGAATAAGACCAACGATGAGACATTTTTATGGAGTTCTGACTATACAGTAGGATTGATGATACACATAGAAAGGAAAATAATAAATGAAACAAGGTGGGATCGGGAGGGAGACAAACCAAAAGAGACTCTTAATGTCATAAAACAAACTGAGGAGGGTGGGGGGGAGGGGAGTTGGGAGAGGGTGGTGGGGTAACATTATATGTTTAAATAAAAATAAAAATTAAAAAAATAAAAATATGGAAGGATTCTTATTTAAAAAAAGAAAGAAAGCAAAAAAAATGCAAATTGAAATTAGTACTCTTGACCAATTTATAAAAGTAGAGTAGATCATGCCATTGATTCTTGAGTCATATTTCCCATGACTAAGAAGCTGATATATTTAATAAAGGAGCAACTTCAGGTTGTTTTGTTGCTTTAAATCTCCATATCTCCATGAGCATGCAGGCGTGAAGCAACACTGTTACTGCTCACAATTCCTTCCACACTCCAGACATATCATTGCCAGAATATCACACCTTTGCTAAAGAACACTCAAGCCATGGATATTGTTCACAATTCCTTCTGCACTCCAGAAGGGAAATTAAGAAAAAAATCCTATTTACAACTGCATCAAAAATAACAAAATACTCAAGAATAAATTTAACCAAGAAGGTGAAAGACTTGTACACTGAAAACTATAAAACATTGATCAAAGAAATTGAAAAGACACAAATAAATGAAAAGATATTTCATGTGTATGTATGCAAAGAATTAATATTGTTAAAATGCAAAGCAATCTACTGATTCAATGCAATCCCTACTAAAATTGTAATGCTGTTTTTCACAGAAACAGAACAAACAATCTTAAAACTTGTATGGAACCACAAAGATCTCATGTAGCCAAAGAAATCTTGAGAAAGGAGAACAAAGCTGAAGGTTTGTGATTCTTGATTTCAAACTATATTACAAAGGTGCAGTTGAAACAGTATGGCGTTGGCAGAAAAACAAACACAAAGGTAAAACAGAGGAGAGAGCCCAGAAATAAACCCACACATATGCAGTCACTTTAGAACAGATAGTGGAGAAAAGATGGTCCCTTCAATGAATGGTGTTGGGAGAGAACTTATACAACTCACTAGGACAAAACAAAAGCTCAATAAAAAATGGGCAGTGGATGTGAATAGAAAATTTTCCAAAGAAGGTATACAATGGCCAACAGCTGGACGAGAAGGTGCTTGACACCACTGATCATCAAGGAAATGCAAATCAAAACCATGTGAAATATTACCTCATACCTGGTAAAATGGCTCTTTTTTTTTTTTTTAAAGATTTTATTTATTTATTTGAGACAGAGAGAGATCACAAGCAGAGGGAGGGGAATAGGTAGAGGGAGAAGCAGGTTCCCCACTGAGCAGGGAGCCTGATGTAGGACTCAATCCCAGGATCCTGAGATCATGACCTGAGCCACCCAGGCACCCCCTAAATTGGCTCTTTAAAAAAAACACACCAAAACCAACCAAACAAAACAATAACAAGTGTTGGTGAAGACATGGTGTAAAGGGAGCCTTTGCGCCCTGTGGGTGGGAATGTAGACGGACATACCCACTATTTGAAACAGCACGGAGGTTCCTCAACAACACTTGGAAGTAGAACATCACTCACTTCTGGGTATTTATTTACAGAAAATGAAAACACTAACTCACAAAGATATACCCACCCCATGCTTTGTGCATTGTTATTGACAATCTTCAAGCCATGGGAGAATCTAGATGGTCACTGGTGGATGCATAGATGAGAATCATAGGGTACACACGCACACACGCACCCTGGGATCTTACTCTGTGGTAAACGGAGGAAGTCTTGCCGTTTGCAACACCACGGGTGGACCTGGATGGCCTTATGCTATGTGTAATCAGTCAGAAGGAGAAAGACAAATGCCCTATGATCTCACTTACATGTACAATCTAAAACAGAGACAGACAGACAACCGAGCTCAAGGACATGAGAACAGATAAGTGGTTGCCAGAGGCCAAGGCATGGGGGGGCGACGGGGGGAAATGGGTGAATAGGGTCAAACAGTGCAAACTTCCAGTACAAAACGAGCAAGTCATGGGCATGTCACGTACAGCATGCAGACTAAAATTCACAATATAGTACTATATATTTGAAAGTTATTAAGCAAACGCGTTTTAAAAGCTGTCCCCGTGGGGAAACGCTTTTTTGTAACTGCGTATGGTGATGGTTGTTAACTAGACCTTTTGGGTTGATCATTTTGCAATGCAGACAAACATCATCATGTGGTACATCTGAAACTAATAGTTATCAACTGTCAACTATATGATAAATTAAGAAAAAAGCATTTGGTAATGTGCTCCTTAAACTAGCTCTACAAAACAGTTTACTAGTGTATCAATTAGATGACTTTGACCCCCAAACAAGGGTATCCGTAATACGGAATATATCAGCCTGGTTTGCCAAGAGAAGAGTGTGTGTGATGTTTCCTCTCCTTATGCACCAATAATGTCAGTAAGACTGTTTTGTTATGCAGACACCTAACTAGCATATTCCGTTCCAAGCAGCTTTAATATTTACTGTGAAGCCAGAGTGATGCCCGCATTGTTTACAGATTGTGACACATAAGGCTTGAGCAAACTACTTGACTATAATGAATTTCCTAATCACAGGAATGTTTATTGTGACATATACTACTATTCCCAATATTGAGCAAATATGATTAAGTTTTAACTGGAGAAAAAAATGACAAATAAGAAAACATGATCAGTTTAGTAGATGCAGAAAAGGATTTAACAATATTTAATGTCTATTCATGATATACTAAAAAAAGAACCCTCAGCAAGCCTAACCTTGCAAGGAAATTTGAACCTAATGAAGGGCATCTACAGAAACTTGCAGCCAACAGCCTGTCTAATGGGGAGATACTGAATGCTTTACCCACAAAATTAGGAACAAGGGAAGGACATTCACTGTCATCAGTTGATTTGGGGCCACTGTTGTGCCCAGGGCCCAGGCTGTTCCCAGGGCTCCTGCTGGCCCCAGTACCCACCTGTAATGCATCCTGGGGTCAGGACTGGTACTCAAACTCTGCTTTGATAAGATGCCTGTGAAGGGCTCTAGCCAAAGTCATGCATAGCACCCTATCATGAGACTTTCCAGCAAAGGCTGACTCCATCTCATGCTCTCCCTGAGTCGGGAGAGAGATCTTTAGAGAAGCTTCTCCCGCGGAGAAGAGTGTGACCTCTTGCTCTTTCCAGGGCTGCCTGGGGTCTCCGCTGATGATCTCAGTTCCCGTGGGTATGATGTGACTGTAGGAACCGACAGGAGTCTAACATGGAGGGGAGGCTTCAGGGTGACTGACAAATTTAAGAAAGAAAAAATTATGATAGAAGAAACTCTGTTAACAGCAGAGAATCACAGTAAGACTTTAGACATTTCCGTCAACGTGTCACCCTTTTCTTCCTGTTAAAGGAAGCGTTGGCTTTGTCTTATTGTTCAGGAGTGATCCGATTAGGACTGAGAGCATAGACAGGCGAGGCCTGACCTCCTGTCAGTTAGCCATTCTGATCTGGTTTGTGGAAAATGTGCCTTCTTGTCTATGAGCACATCTGTATGCAGGGAGTAGACCACACTCTCAATAAAATGTGAGCTATTCTGATCTCCAGGCTTCGCAATCAGCCATATCAACATGCCATGCCTTTCGTCCGATGCTGGATCCGAAGGCTGGTTCTCTAACTATGTAAATGCTAGAACCCGTATTTTCCCTTCAACAAGAATAACCATTTTTCTTTTTTAATACGAGTAATTAGCCAACTGCAGAATGAGCTCTCCCCAGAGCAGGACAGCACAGTGGACTATACCTCGGAGGGATGTGGGGATGAAGCCCTGGGATAAGGGAACTGTCACCAGGGTCCTGTGACCCTCTCCTCAGGCTCTATGAGGAGGGGCAGGGAGGGGAAGCCAAGACCCTTTTCCTTTTCCACCAGATCAACACAGCCTTACCGGCTTTCTTCACTGACTGGGGGAAGGATTTCTTTCAAACGGTGTGCCCTGCCAACAAAGACAAGTCACCATACAGGGTATAAGATCTTCTACAGACGTCCTCGACTTCAAAGAAGTGAGCATAATTACCCAATAACAACACCATCGATGCTGCTAAATTAAAATGGGAAAGGGGTGATCTTGATGAATTCTTCTAGCGACTCTCAGAAACTTAGAGAAGTTTTAGTTTAGTTTTCAGTTTTTCTTAATTCTCCAAGAACTGTATCTACCTTCTGATGTTCCCCTCCCCCAGAGAATGTTACCTATAGACTTTTTTTTAATTTAAGCTTTTTTATTTAAACATATAATGTAACCCCACCACCCTCTCCCAACCCCTCTCCCCCCCCCACCCCCCTCAGTTTGTTTTATGACATTAAGAGTCTCTTTTGGTTTGTCTCCCTCCCGATCCTATCTTGTTTCATTTTTTCTTTTCCTACCACCTTAATCCCCACCCCTGATGCATCTCCACTTCCTCATATCAGGGAGATCATGTGATAGTTGTCTTTCTCCAGTTGACTTATTTTGCTAAGCATAATATTCTCTAGTTCCATCCATGTCATTGCAAATGGTAAGATTTCACTTCTTTTGATGTGAAAAAAATATATATATATTATATATTTATATATATATAAAATATATATACCACATCTTCTTTATCCATTCATCTGTTGATGGACATCTGGGTTCTTTCCATAACTTGGCTATTGTGGACATTGCTGCTATAAACATTCAGGTACACGTGCCCCTTCAGATCACTACGTTTGTATCTTTAGGGTAAATACCCAGTAGTGCAATTGCTGGGTCATAAGGTACCTCTATTTTCAATTTTTTGAGGAACCTCCATGCTGTTTTCCAAAGTGGTTGCACCAGCTTGCATTCCCACCAACAGTGTAGGAGGGTTCCCCTTTCTCCACATCCTCGCCAGCATCTGTCATTTCCTGACTTGTTCATTTTAGCCATTCTGACTGGTGTGAGGTGGTATCTCATTGTGGTTTTGATTTGTATTTCCCTGATGCCCAGTGATGTGGAGCACTTTTTCATGTGTCTGTTGGCCATCTGGATGTCTTCTTTGCAGAAATGTCTGTTCATGTCCTCTGCCCATTTCTTGATTGGATTATTTGTTCTTTGGGTGTTGAGTTTGCTAAGCTCTTTATAGATTTTGGATACTAGCCCTTTATCTGATATGTCATTTGCAAATATCTTTTCCCACTCTGTCAGTTGTCTTTTGATTTTGTTGACTGTTTCCTTTGCTGTGCAAAAGCTTTTGATCTTGATGAAGTCCCAATAGTTCATTTTTCTCCTTGCTTCCCTTGCCTTTGGCTTTGTTCCTAGGAAGAAGTTGCTGTGGTTGAGGTCGAAGAGGTTGTTGCCTGTGTTCTCCTCAAGGATTTTGATGGATTCCTTTCTCACGTTGAGGTCCTTCATCCATTTTGAGTCTATTTTCATGTGTGGTGTAAGGAAATGGTCCAACTTCATTTTTCTGCATGTGGCTGTCCAATTTTCCCAACACCATTTGTTGAAGAGGCTGTCTTTTTTCCATTGGATGTTCTTTCCTGCTTTGTCGAAGATTAGTTGACCGTAGAGTTGAGGGTCTATTTCTGGGCTCTCTATTCTGTTCCATTGATCTATGTGTCTGTTTTTGTGCCAGTACCACACTGTCTTGATGATGACAGCTTTGTAGTAGAGCTTGATGTCTGGAATTGTGATGCTACCAACTTTGGCTTTCTTTTTCAATATTCCTTTGGCTATTCGAGGTCTTTTCTGGTTCCATATAAATTTTAGGATCATTTGTTCCATTTCTTTGAAAAAATTGGATGGAATTTTGATAGGCATTGCATTAAATGTGTAGATAGCTTTAGGTATCATAGACATTTTCACAATATTTATTCTTCCAATCTATGAGCATGGAACATTTTTCCATTTCTTTGTGTCTTCCTCAGTTTCTTTCATGAGTACTTTATAGTTCTCTGAGTATAGATTCTTTGCCTCTTTGGTGAGGTTTATTCCTAGGTATCTTATGGTTTTGGGTGTAATTGTAAATGGGATTGACTCCTTAATTTCTCTTTCTTCTGTCTTGTTGTTGGTGTAAAGAAATGCAACTGATTTCTGTGCATTGATTTTATATCTTGACACTTTACTGAATTCCTGTACAAGCTCTAGCAGTTTTGGAGTGGAGCCTTTTGGGTTTTCCACATATAGTATCATATCATCTGCAAAGAGTGATAGTTTGACTTCTTCTTTGCCAATTTGGATGCCTTTAATTTCTTTTTGTTGTCTGATTGCTGAGGCTAGGACTTCTAGTACTATGTTGAATAGTAGTTGTTACTGATAGACTTAAACTAGAGATGGGGATAGTTCCAAATTCAGGAGGCTTGGGGACCCAGGAAAGTAGGGTCACCTCCCTGCTGCTGGATGGCTCAGAGACGCACTGGACACAAACAGAGCCTATCACCGTCCCCCACGATTAGAATAAGACCAAACCTCTCCAAGAAAACCCTAAAGTGCAATTATTTACTGTCTGATTTGACATTGTTTCTCTCTTAATAACCCCCTAAAGTCATTTAAAGTCCAACAGAAGTCTAGATATGTGTGACAGTATTTATGCAACTTTCCAAACTGATACTGTGTTATGCGAATGCATTTAAACAATTACCAGTCTGGCAAATCTTTTATACTTTATGTGGCCAGAAAGTTCCGGTGGTTGTTCAGCAGTGCAATCAAAATGATCAGGGAACACAGAGACCACCAGGCTGCGCTAAGAGACCCGACCCCTAGCTATTGCAATTCTATTGAAGATGGGAGAAAAAGTCAAAATTATTTGTATCTTTCTTAAACTTAGAAACTGGTTGTATATTTCCAAAACTGGCTCAGATTGTCATGGTGTGTGATGTGTACCCTTCCCGACTGGATGGGCAGTAGTTGATTCCACATGGAGTAGCACTGCAGAAAATGGGAAGAGCCTGCCGAAGTTAGACACGGGGGTTACTTCCAGCCCCCTATCGAATCAGCTTTCCTCTTGCACATCGGTCTCACAGCTAACACTCTTTGAGGCACAACCAAGATGCGAGTCCTGGGCAAGGTTTGTGAAAGTTATCTTATTCCAGAGAAAACATACCCCTCCAGCCCGAATGGAACCGATGGATTACTGCCAAAGAGAGGACGGAGGCCTCCTCAAGCGTCGGACGTTTGTAAAGTCCCTGTATCCAAAGTTCTGAAATCATTTCTGGGTATTGCTTCATCTCCCAACATCCTTGTGACATGGAAGGACCCATTACTGGCCATCATTATATCTGTCAAGCAGAATGGCAAGCTGTTGACACCAAGGAAGACTCCCTGTCATCTAACCCAAGAATGCCGTGGAGAAGTTCTGAGATCCCTTTTGCAGTCTGCTCAGTTTTGCATCCTGCAATGTGTTGTTATCACTTACTCTGTTATCTTCAGCTCAATGACTAGGCTGCAAAGGTGTCATGGCTCTGGCTTTTGTAATAAGGGGACATAGACATGACTGTCTGGTTTGCACTTAAAGCCAAAGGTAACAGAGGATTTGTTCCCAGTAAGGAAAAAAGAATAAGAGATGTGGATCCCATGGTTTTTTCAAAGCAAGCATGCATTGGCTACATGCAAACGCAGAGCAACATGTCAAATAATTCGTTGTTGAATTTGAGCAATGGGGGCAGCCCAACCCAGTGGAGGGACAGGAGCCAGAACCATCTCTAGGGCAACCCCCCTCCAGGGGCGGGCTGTGGCCTGCCACCCACAGGTCACAATGGCATAAGCAGCTCTGTTCATTTCTTCAAGCCAGTTCGACCTTGAGGGACATGTCCATGTACTTCTTTCCTTTGCCTGAGAAACGTTTTCATGGGTTTCTGTCATTTTGGAGTAACTGGAGCTTTCGTCTGAAGGGAAATGTCTCTTCTCGGTACCAGCATGCTCTGTGAATCATGCATTTTAATAATTTAATCTTCTTAACAAAAACGACTTTAGAAATTTTTTAAAATTCAGGAATCTGCAAATACTGAGGACTGTTGGGAAATATTTACCAAAGAGTCTGACATAATTTTGAATCATTTTAGTTTTAGTTGAGACACGTGAGGTCGACGGGAGGGGAGATCCCCTTGCTAGTGAATGGTTGAACATCTTCCCCAAGCACGGGATGGTCAGGGGCTCTGCGTTTTTCCACGAAAGATGCCCTGAAGGTGCCATACATGTTTTAGCCTCCCTCCTGTCCACCAGATAAAATGCTGTGTAGAGGGCATTTAAGTTCAGCTTGTCTGACCACAGTGAGGTGTCTCAGGAGGGAGGGTGGGTGGAGATGATATCTCCCAGGAACCCGCATTATTTCCGGGGATGAAGGCAGCGGCATGCTTGCCCCATGCTTCCGCAGGTCCGCCTGATACCAGCTGTTATTACCCAGAGGACAGGGCCAAGAGAGTGCAAGCAGAAACCTGGGTCTCTGTTGGCCTCCAGGCAGGAGGCGTAGCCCATAATCCCAGGGTAGTGAGGTTGGAAAAAGCTCCACAGTAAGAACTCCCAGACCTTCCAGGGCAGGCAGAGCAGGCAGGAAATCTGAAGCTGGAGCATGTGTGCAGGGGTGGTGGTGGAGGGGCTCACTGGGCAAATTAGGAAGCAGAGAGATGCTGGTACGGGGGAGGGCAAATGCTGGGATGTCCAGCCTGCTGTGGCTCAAAGTGCTTCAGGCCTCGGCCTGCTGAGACTCAGTAGCCCCTTTGTTTGTGCAGCTCTCCGGTCTACAGTCACAGGCTCAGAGTAATTGGGCTGCATGAACAAGTGGCAAACCATTTCTAAGGAAGTTCAGCCTTATTACGTGTGAGAAAATGCAGTAATGAAGGAGCAGGTGACCAATTACTGGAAGAAAAGGTCCTTAGGAGACCGGCCTTCATTACCGGATAGGAAAGATTTTTTTTGGCTCTATCAGCTGCTTGTGTGCAAATGCAGGGTTCTCAGGAATTTAAGCATCTTGCACAATTATGTGTTCTTTTGTCATTTCAACACTCTGCCTCACCTCCTGTCTTTTATCAAGGTTATATTCTTAATCAAGGCGCCATGCCCCCAAGTCCCCCCATCTTTTAATCAATTGGAAGGTGGACCTCAGCCAACAATAGCTCTCCTGCCAGGTCTTAGAGGGTAATTTCTGAAGCTGGTGTTCATTTTCTTGCAGGTCTGGAGGGAACATCACCAGGAATGGGAAACAGGACCCTGCTGGGAGACCCTCAAAGCCCACAGACTGATGGGCATCTCAGTCCTAATGAAACCTGATGGTCGAGTGTCTTTTGAAAGTGGATTCTCCAGTCACAGGTGTGCGAAGCCACGGATGGTTTATATTGAATTTGCTGAGGAAGAGCCATCTTTCTTCAGTGACATCCCATTTCCAGTGTCTCAGCTGATCATCAGTTTTCCTTGGAAGTCTGACACGTTATGATGTTTGGGCAGAAATCAGGAAACAAGCCTCCCTTCTCAGGGGCTGTGTTTCCAACAGTCCCAGGGCATCTTCCACAGAAGGAAACTTCTGGAATCATGACAGAGAAAGAGGACAAGGAGTTCGTCCATGGTGATGGAAACGCTGCAGGGACTGGGGTGGTGACAAGCCACCTTCCTACCCAACCCAGGGCCACAAGATGTGTCCCGGATTTCCCTGCAGGACCCCTGATGCCCATGCTAAAGCGCAACAGCCACCCGAACTGCAGAGCTCGGGCACAGAGGAATGTCCGCACCCTAGAATCCCTTCTGCCTTGGTCAACAGTGAAATCTTCTATCTCCCCCTCCTGCTGTGGGACCTGCAAAAGGACAAGTGGGTAGAAGATGGGTGGAGCAAAGGCGGGGGGACTGGGAGCTGGCAAGTGTAGACCGCCACAGGGCAACTGGTCCTTGGTACCTGCTCAAAGGAATACCAGGCCTCCGAAGCAGCGGAAATGAAGCCAGACTTGGTGATGCCAATTAGACTGGAAGGAGCTCTGGGGTTCAGAGGACTCCTGCATACCCGGCCAGGGGTGTGTGCAGGTGCGAAGGGATGGGCGCACAATTGTCTCCAGAAGGAAAGAATCAGCCTTCGGGGGTAATCCTCTCCTTCCCAGCCCTAAATAAAACAGGAACCACAAATGCAGATCTATCCCCAAAAGAGCTGTAATGGGCCCCGGGGAGTTGTTCTTGTCCTACCAGGCTTTATGAGACCTCTTCGCTCGGCAGGGAGATGGTGCTCAAGGGGCCCTTGGTTTGCTGTCCAAGGTGCCCAGGTCAGGCTCCTCAGTGCCCTGTTTCCTGCCCGGCCTGGACGGCCCCTCTGTGTGGCTTGCCCCAGCTCGGGCCCCCACAAGGGCTCCTTCCAAGCCTCTCCTCCCAGATGCCCCCAGGAAAGCCCACCAGGAGAATCCCCATCAGCTTCAAGGATGGCCCCAAATAAGAGGCTGTTTCCCCAAAACTGGGTCCTGCACGGTGTTTGTTCTGAGGAGCGTTCTCGTGTTTCGATCATTAATTCGGCCTCATCTCATTTCCTAGGAGCCCAAGAGCTGCTATTGACCCAGCCTAGTGTTGACAAGACCAAGATTCCGTGAGGCTGTCCTTGACCCAGGACTGGGGTGGCCCAGGGGCTAACTCTCCCCAGGAAGGCCAGCCGTCCCTGGACCCCTCTCCCAGGCTGGCTCCTCAGAGGCCCCTTGTTCTTAGCTCTGCCAGTCTTGTTCCCTCCTCCTAAGCCATTGTGGAAGGATCCTTCCACCCCTACATTCAAGGCTAAAGCCCAGGAGGCAGGAGGAATTTTCTATGAAGTCTGTGTGTCCAAATGCAGAACCTAGTACATGAGGATGTTGACCTGAGTGCCTTCTACAGCAAACTAAGGAGCCTTTTATCTTTGGGAAAAGAAGGCTCTCTTATGTCAACTTGAAGATTAAATGAACCTCTCCCTACCCACCAGAAAGCATCCTCGGGCATCCTGAGCATCAGAGAGATTTTGGACGGTGGCACATTAATGGAAGGAAAAGGATACACAGTATCACCTCTTCCATATCTCTAAAATGTAGATTTAAGAAACACTAAGCGAAATTTGGTAAATCACGTTTTATGGCTTAGAAGACATTTACATTTTGAGGAAAGAGAAATCTTTAGAGCTTTTATCATTCCCAAATTGCCCCTGGGCCCAGCAGTCTTGAAATAGGAGGGTAATAGATGCACTAAATCATAGAAAGTGAATGGCTGTGCCAAGCCGCATCTCTCATCACAGAGTAAGACTTAGGAATCAGATCAGTCCCACTGGGGAAGGATGGAAGTGCTTCTACAGTAGCCATCTCTGACTTCACAGCAAGAACATTACACACAGGCAGCCCTAAGTCCAAAGGGAAGTTCAGGTGGGTGCATACAAATTCAGACATGACCTCCCATGAAGACAAACTAAGCTGAAAGCAGGTGCCAGCATGCCATTTGGAGAAAATACCATGTTTGAAACTGTCGACCCCAAGGAAGATGTAATTGAAAGATAACGACTAACAGGTGTATTTATGAAATAAACCAAAATGGAAAGTAGAAAGTGTTTTGAATCAAAATGAAATGTGTGACATAAAATGCAAATTCACAATTTGTAGGATGTTGCTAAAGCTGTATTTAAAGGAGAATTTATGACATTAATTACTTATCTTAAAAGAGAAGAAAGGTCTCAATGACCTCGGATTCAACCTTAAAAACTAAGAATAAAAAAAGCAAATTAAACTTATGGTAAATTAAAAAAATGGAAAATAATAAAGATCAGAGAAGAAACCAATACAATAAATACCATGGAGAAAACCAATGAAACGGAAAGTTGGTTTGTTGGAAAGAACAACCATATTGATAAACCTCTGGAAAAAAAGGGAAACTGAAAGTTAATATTGGGAATGAGAGAGGTGACATCACCACAGATGCTACTAATATGAGAAAGAGAAAAAGGATCATACAAATAATTCTATATTAATAAATTTGATAACATGTGAAGTGGACATATTCCTTAAAAGACACCAACAGCCAATGTCACTGAAGAAGACAGAAAACCCGGGTAGCTCTAAATCTGTAGAAGATGTTGCCATTTAAAAACTTCCCAGACAGGAAACTCCAGGCTCTGATGACATTGCTGGTCCAAGGACCCAAAAGTTGAGGAAGAAGTGATACTAATATACAGAAACCTGGAAAGCTGCAGAGGAAGAAATGTTTGCTGTATCCTTCTATAAAACCAGTATGACACTGACGCCAGACATAAGAACACTGTGAGAACACGTGCTCCATATACACAATGAAATATTACGCAGCTGTCAGAAAGGATGAACACCCAACTTTTGTGTCAACCTGGACGGGACTGGAGGAGATTATGCTGAGTGAAGTAAGTCAAGCAGAGAGAGTCAATTATCTTATGGTTTCACTTACTTGTGGAGCATAAGGAATAACACGGAGGACATGGGGAGATGGAGAGAAGAAGGGAGTTGGGGGAAATCAACCATGAGAGACTGTGGACTCTGAGAAACAATCTAAGGGTTTTGAAGGGGCAGGGGGCAGGGCATTGGATGAGCCTGGTGGTAGGTATTAAGGAGGGCACGGATTGCACGGAGTGCTGGTGTGGTGCATAAACAATCTTGGAACCCTGAAAAAATCAAATTAAATTAAAAAAAGAGTTTTAAGAAAAGAAGCAAAATAAAACTGTATCTATATCCCCAATGAACATTTATTTGAAGATTATGAACAAAATTTTAGGATATCAAATCTGACAATATATGAAAATGACAATACCTTGCAACCAAGTGGAGTTTATACCAGGAGTTTAAACAGATTTGGAAATCAGTGTAATTCACCAATATTAATATACTAGAAAGAAATAGCAGAAAAACAACTTGAAAAACAATCCAACATTCACTCCTGATAAAAATTCTCAGTAAACTTGGAATAGAAGGGAACTTTCTCAACCAGAATAAGAACATGTCTGAAAAACCTACAATCTGTATAATACTAAGTCGAAAAAGGATAATCGTGTTTCCTCCAAGATTCAAGATCACGAACAAGATGTGGATGTTCACTTTCCTCACTTCCACTCAAAATTGCATGTTGCAATCAGGCAAGAAAAAGAAATAAAGGGCACCCCAGGTTAGAAATAAAAAATAAAACTTTCTTTGTTTGCAGGCAGCACAGTTTTGCTTATAGAAAATTAATGGTATCGTTAGCACCATTGCTGGGCAGAAGTTAAAGCAACGAGAGCAGAATTTATTCAGGAGCTCTTGCAATAGGGAAAGAGACCTTGGTATAGAACCGGGCTTACTTCTGAATATGGCGTGGGCAGTGAGGTTGTACGGCCACTGAGCAGGGTGGAAACCCACTAAGAGGAGAGGACAGGGGTGAGGGGGGAGTGGGACTGAACTGATGGGACAGGATTCTGGCTGAGGGCAGGCCAGGCTGGTCAGACATCACCTGGGGCAGGAGGAATCTCATCTGATATCCAGGGTGAGGGTTCCTTTCTAAACCCACTAGCAAGATTCTTGCTACATGGGGCCATGCAGGCCTGACCAGGACAGACGCCAACGCCGAGACCCAGAGGGACCTCCTGGGAGCCTGATTAGAGTTTAGTCAAGAATAGAGTCATGTCCATATCCACATACACATGCACCCACGCACATTTGTGTACTCACACACACACCACACAACAGATACATACCACACACACACAACACACACACAAGTACACAAGCAAACCATACACACACAAACACACACACAACACACAACACATATCACGCACACACAACACACACAAGTACACAAACAAACCACACACAAATACTACACATCACACATGTACGCATACCACATACACCACACACACATACAAAGCTACAATAACTCGTAAGGGAGCTGAGAAGGTTTTCAGGATATGGGATTTATGTACAAAAATCAGTTACACTCTAAGAGTCAGCAAACCATAGTGCAAATGACAAAACTGGCCCATAGTCTTCCTTTGTATAGCATGTGAGCTGAGAGTTGTTTTGCATTTTTTTGTGTCGGCAATAAAACTATCATATTGGCCAATTTGAAGGCCTTTTTCAGGAAGGTGGTCCATACAATTTTTTTGCTTCTACATTTTAAAAGTTCTAAAGAAGAATATGGAACAATTACAATATGTGGCTCACAAAGCCTAGAGTATTTACTGCTAGCCCCTGGCCCTCCTCCAAAAGAAACAAAGAAAGAAAGAACCCACCATCCACTTTCTATATAGGTGAAACTAACATTCAGAAATTCAAATAAAAAATCATTTATGAATATCAAAAAATATGAACTATTTAGGGATAAATCCAACACAAGATGTGGATCTCTTGTACATGGAAAGCTAAGAAAAGCACGGCTGTGAGAAGTTAAGGATGACCTAAATAAAAGGAAAGAAATAGCTTGTTTGGGAGTCAAAAGATTCAGTATTATGAAGTTGTTGATTATTCTCAAACTTATCTACAAATTCAACAGAATCTCAATTAAAACTCCAGTAGATTTTTTTTTGTAGAAGTTGAAAAAAAATTCTAAAATTCACATAAAAATGAGCAGGACTTGACACAACAGAAACAATTTCAAAAAATAAACAAACAGGTGGGGTTATGGACATTGGCGAGGGTATGTGCTATGGTGAGTGCTGTGAAGTGTGTAAACCTGGCAATTCACAGACCTGTACCCTTGGAGCTAATAATACATTATATGTTTATAAAAAATTAAAAAATAAACAAACAAAACCAAAATTGAAGGGTTAATGTGTCCTGATTTCAACGTTTATTACAAAACTATAGTAACTAAGAGAATGTGGTACTGGCTTCAAGACAGACAAACAGACCAGTGTAACTGGATAAAGTCCAGTAAGAGACCCACACATATATGGAAATTGGTTTTTGACAAAAATGCAAAGACAACCCAGCAAAGGAAAAAAAAACTGTCTTTTAACAAATTGTGCAAGGATGCTTAGTTATCCACACACAAAAAGTAAACTCAGATCTATCCTTTGAGTCAAACACAATAACTAATTCAAAATGATCATAGACCTAAATGAAAAACTTGAAACCACCAATCTTCTAGAAGAGAAGTCAGTGTGGTTTGGAGGTGGGTAGAGATTTCTTAGCTATGAATGAAAATGTGTGAACTATATAAAAGATTCCATAAATTGGACTTCATCAAAATTAAATACATCTGTTCTTCAAGACTGTTAGAAGTAATAAAGAGAAGACACAGATTGAGAGAAATATTTGCAAATCATGTATCTGAAAAACATCTCATATCCTGAATATACAAAGAATTCTCAGACCTAAAACTAAAACAAAACAAAACAAACAAAAAACACCTCGGTTAAAAAGAAGCAAACAGGGGCACCTGGGTGGCTCAGTGGGTTAGGCCTCTGCCTTCAGCTCAGGTCATGATCTTGGGGTCCTGGGATCGAGCCCTGCATCGGGCTCTCTGCTTGGCAGGGAGCCTGCTTCCCCCTCTCTCTCTGCCTGCCTCTCTGCCTAATTGTGGTCTCTCTCTCTCTGTCAAATAAATAAATAAAGTCTTAAAAAAAAAGAAGCAAACATTTAAACAGACATTTCACTAAAGAAGATATGTAAGTCACAAACATATTGAGAAAAACCTTTGAACATTATTAGTGATGAGGTAACTGTAAATGAAAACCACAGGGATGTGTCAGTATATCTACAAGAATGCCTCAGATCAAAAAGACTGACTGAGTTTTGGTGCAGATGTGGAGGAGCTCTCATGCACTGCAGGTGGAAACATGAAATGGTAAATAACTTCAAGAAACAGTTTCTAGTTTCTTAAGTATCCTTTACCTTACTGTATAATGGAACCCTTCTCTCGAAGAGAAAAGAGAACTTAAGTTCATACCAAGATTTATACACAAATGTTCATGAGAGCTTTGCATGTAAGAGTTCAAAACTGGAAACAACCAAAGGCGCATCAACACATGGATGGATAAACCAATTGTGGTATGGCCGCACCATGGAATGCCGTGCAGCAATAAAAATGAACTAATAAGGACACAAGTAACATGTATGAGCCTCAGGGTGCTTATGTTGTGTGAAAAGACTAAAACAAAGGTGAGTGTGTTCACTTTGTATGCTTTTGTTTGGTAAAAACATTCAAACACAAATTGCAGCGGCCTTCAATGAAAGGGAGACAAGGACACCCACTGACTAAGACTAAGGCCCTTATGGATCCTTAATTTGTTTCCTCCCTCCCTCCCTTCCTCCCCTCCTCCCTCTCTCTCCCTCTCTCTCTCTCTTTCTTCCAGGTTTCTGACAGCAGTGCCAGGAATTCCTTCTGGAGACGGTACTGCTCTCCATGGTGCTGATTGCAAAGGTTAAGTTCTCTTTCTTCATTCCTAACAAGTGGCTTAAAGTCACTGTTTAGAGGTAAATGTTCTTCCCTGCTTCTAGGCACCTCCCAAAGCTCACAGGACCTGTGTGGGGAAGGGCAAAGCAGTCTGGAGAGGGGGGAGGGTGGATGTGTGCCCCATGCCTGCATCCACGATGGCCTGGGACCACTGCACAGTGAGCTTGAAGATCCAGGATGGTGTGTCGGAATTAAAACCTTTACCCACTACATATATATATTTTCTAAGAAGAGCCATTGGTCTGGCAGAAGCTAGATGGATACCTGGTTTTTGTGTGTTTCTTACTAACAGAGCAGAATTCCTCTCCAGATCTCTACTAACCATAATTTGAGGTTACTTCACTTGGTACATGTCACCAGGTTGCTAGGAAAATAAAAATGGCTGTATAAAAAAAGGGAACACACTTAAAAAAAATCTTTTCATTAGTGTTAGGCTGCTGAGATCTACTGAATTTCAGATGCATGCCTTCCAGGGGCAAGAATCTTCAATGAAGAATGGAAGACTCAAATCAGGACAGTCACAAGCACCTTCCACTAATGTAATACTCAGGAGTTCCTTGTGTGGATGGAGAGCTCTGAGCTTATTCTTTGAATCTATTTATTATATTCTTTGAAGCAGGACAGTAACAGTGACACTACAAATTAGATGCCTGTTTGATATGACAAATTAAGGAATAAAGTATACTTAAACAAAAAAACTCAGGGTGGATTTCTGAGCAAAATTAGATTGTTTTGTAATCCATTTCATAGGGCTACAGAAATGTACTGTCAGATATCATCTGGATTATATATTCATGAAAAGAATATTTTCTTTTTAGATTCATCTTAGCCATGTTCAAATATTAATACCAGGAGGATCAAGGTAGAGAAATTAAAAGATAATAAGTATGCAGTTTTCCCTCAATATGCCAACATCTTCTGTATTTGAAAAAAATGTTCCTTAGAGCACTCATTTTCTAACTCTACCAGGGGTCAACACACCTTGTGTGTGAAGAGTCAAATAATAAACATTTAAAGTTTTATGGGCCATACCTTCCCTCTCAGGACAACGCCACTGCCCTTGTAGTATAAAAGCAGACACTATGAAAACTGGTTATCCACATGCAAAATAATTAAGTTGAGTCCTATCCAACATCATATATAATAATTATATTGGAGCAAAATGGGTCAAGGACCTAAATAAAAGAGCTGAAATTAAATTTTTAGTAGGAAATATAGGAGAAATCTCCATGGTATTGCATCTGACATGACTTCTTGGATATGACATAAAAAGCTCAGATGACAAAGAAAAAATAGATACATTGGATTGCATCAAAATTTAAAAAAAATTTGTACACCTAAGAATGTTATCAAAAGAGTGAAATGTAGGGTCACCTGGTGGTGCAGTTGGTTAAGCTTATGATTCTTGGTTTCATCTCCGGTCTGATCTCAGGGTCATGAGATTGAACCCCACCTCAAGCTCCATGTCAGGCTCTACACTGAGCACAGAATCTGCTTGAGTTTCTCTCTCTCTCTTCCTCTGCCCCTTCCCCCTGTGCTCTCTCCTCTCTAAAATAAATAAATAAATAAATACTTTTTAAGTGTGAAAATACAACCCACAGAAAAGAAGAAAATGCTTGCAAATCATATATTTAATAAAGAGTTAATATCCATAATACACCAAAAAGACCCCTCCTACATCTCAACATCAAGAATTCAAGCAACCCAACAGAAAAATGGGCAAAGTACTTAAGCAGGTATTTCTTCAAAGAAGATAAATAAATGGCCAATAAGTACATGAAAAGATGTTCAAAATTAGTAGTCATTAGGAAAATGCAAATCAAAACCACAATAAAGTATCATTTCACATTCACTAGGATGGCAATTATCCAAAACAAACAAACAAACAAATAAAACCCATTGGAACCCATAGGCATTGTTGGTAGTACTGTAAAATAGTGCAGCCACTGTGGAAAATCATTCGATGATTCTTCAAAAAAGTAAACATAGAATTCCTTATGACCCAACAATTTCGCATCTGTATATATTCAAAAGAACTGAAAGGAGGAACTCAAACAGATGCTCTTACCAATGTTCACAGCAGCATTATTCACAATAGTTGAAGGGTGGAAACAAGCTAAGTGTTCATCAACAGATGAATGGGTCCCCTGGATAATCAGATGTGGTGTATCTATACCATGCAATATTATTCATTCTTAAAAATACATTCTGAGGGGACCTGGTTGGCTCAGTGGGTTAAGCCTCTGCGTTTGGCTCAGGTCATGATCTCAGGGTCCTGGGATCGAGCCCCGCATCAGGCTCTCTGCTCAGCGGGGAGCCTGCTTCCTCCTATCTCTCTGCCTGCCTCTCTGCTTGCTTGTGATATCTATCTGTCAAATAAATAAATAAAATCTTTAAAAAAACACTCTGATATATGCTACAACATGGATGGGCCTTGAAAAGATTATGCTATGTGGAATAAGCCAGACGCAAAAGAAAAAAACATTGTATATGATTCCATTTATATGAATTACCTAGAATAGGCAAATTCACAGAGACAGAACATAGACTGGACGTTAGCAGGGGCAAGGGGGAAGCAGATGGAAAGCTGTTTAGTGGGTGCAGGGTTTAGTGGGTGCAGTGAGGTGATGGAAAATTTCTGGTAATGAATAGTGATGGGTATAAAACACTGTGAATGCACTTAATTCCACTGAATTGTGCACTCAAAAATGGTTAAAATGTTGAATTTTAACATTGCATTGTATGTATACTTTATTGCAATAAAAAAAACAGCAAAGAAGCAAGTCTACACACCCATGCTCCAAATGCTACAGTTGTTATTTCCTAGTATGAAATAAATATAAATGTAAACATTTTGAGCTGAAAGGCATAGGTTATCTGTCAGCAATCAAACCCTAAAGTATAATATTATTTCCATAAAACAAAGAGAACTCACGTGTCCTCGAAGTTCAATGGCCACTCAGGATTGCTATGTGGAGAGCCTGTGGGGTAGCACCCTGGTTGGGAGAGTTGTATGGTGTTCCTTCAACTTTTGTGTGGAACATCAGTAGGAAGCAGAGTTTTCTAAGATGCTTTAATTATCATTTCAGATAAGATCATGAAAACATGAATACATCAATCAACTGTCTTACCCAATAATGCTATTATTGTTGTAGTCCTTGTTTCTAAGGGCTATAGAACTGGCAGAAACTATCAGCAAATGGTCTCATCCCAAGTAACAAGCATGGCCATCGGGACCCTCTAGATCCCTGGTCATCAGCCTTCTTTGGAAGGTTAAAAACTTGTAGAGATCCCCCTTTTGGCCTGTCATCTTTTCCACACTGTCCTGAGAATTTTTTCTTGCAAAAACTGAAGTCAGAATAAAGTTCTGCCTCTTTATTTTCCCTCTTTCAAGCCAGTTCCCTCAACAAGCCAACCAGAATTTTTCATCTTAGGAGTTCAACCACTAGTCACCACAGAAGAATGAATAGGGGATAACAAAACTACACCCTGGGGGGAAATCTCAAGACATGCCAAACAATGTGACTTTGGTCTTTATTAAAATGTAAATGGAGGGGCGCCTGGGTGGCTCAGTGGGTTAAAGCCGCTGCCTTCGGCTCAGGTCATGATCCCAGGGTCGTGGGATCGAGCCCCGCATCGGGCTCTCTGCTCTGCGGACAGCCTGCTTCCTCCTCTCTCTCTGCCTCTCTGTCTACTTGTGATTTCTGTCTATCAAATAAATAAATAAAATCTTTAAAAAAAAATGTAAATGGAGAGCAGTCTGTATAATCAAATTCGTTACTCTATCTCTGATGACCTCTTAATACTTCCATGGAAACTAGATACCTAACTTCTTCCATTTCCCCTTAATCCCCACAGTTGGAATGGAATCCTTTTAGTTCTTTGTGGCAAAGTCCTTTTCCCTTCGTCTTCGTGTTCGTTATGCTCTGCAAATTAACTCTGAGAGGTGTTTTTAAGATAGAAGGTGGTAATTGCATAAGTCTTCCAGGAGGGCACAAAATCTAAAGGAAGGTGGGAGAGTCTTACTAGCAGTGATAATGGGTGATTTCTAGTCCAGATAATAAGTGACCACTCTTGATTCTTGGGGCTACCAGACCCAGATTTTCTTTTAGGAGAAATGCCTCTCCCCCACTCTGGGCACACTCCAGAGTCAGGGGAGTGGCACATGACCCACACATCGGTACTCTTCATCCTTTGGTGTCAGTGATTGGGTAATGACCATCCTCACTGATAGAGAATCCCTAGCATTCTCAGGAAGGAAGGAAGAGATCATCCACAATTCCCTATTAGATTATCTGGGACAAATAAAATCTCAAGAAAATGTCCCCATATCCTTCATTAATGGCCAATTGAATGATTATTTCTGGAGAACTACTTTATACTTTTTCCAAAATTTCATGGGATATTTATTCTCTTATCCTGGTTATAGGATGAATGCCAAGGAAGCTTGGAAATTTTTGTTTTGTTTCTTTTTGTTTTAAGAATTCATACTAAAATTTTATTTTTAAGTTCAGTTTAGTTTTATTTATTTATTTTAGTAATCTCTATATCCAATGTGGGGCTCAAACTCATGACCCCAAGATCAAGATTCACACACTCTTCTGGCTGAGCCAGCTAGGTGCCCCTTCAGCTACCATCTTTGCAAGTTTTCATGCTCCCAGAAGTTCATCAGCCTCTCATGCCTCTTCCCTACAAAAGGGGTTGATGATAAAGGTCAGTTCTTTCATGAAAAGAAAGAAACAAGGTTACCTCAGTAGGGCCCATTCAATGGAGTCCTTTTGTGGACTTATAAACACAAGCAACCACCAGTCAACTGCAGGTGTCTGAACAGCTTCTGCGTGCTTATCCCCATGCCTGGCTCAAAACCAGCTCTCAGAAGGCTTACTTAACTAAGGAATTAAATCAGTCATACTGGACTTGATTGAAGACAATTCATTCTTAAAGTCCACAGCCTTGAGTGTCAGTAAAGACAGCAACGACAGGCTTCTTGGTCATGTAAATGTCATCCTAGTCACATGGGCTTGGCCAGGACAGCTGATGGGGATACCAGGCTCTGTATGAAGTGCCAGTGTGATGACCTTTGAGTAACTCCCTTCCTTTTTTTTTTAATTATTGAAGAATAATTTGCATACAGTATTTTGTTAGTTTCAGGTGTACAACATAGTGGTTCAATATTTTTATATACATTACAAATGGGTAATTCTTTTCTACAGACAGAGACAAATTCTTGTACAATGGATTATTATATACCTCAATTTCCATCATAAGTCTCCTTCTCCTCCTTCTCCTTCCTCTTCCTCTCCCTCCTCCTCCTCCTGCTCCTCCTTCTCCTCCTCCTTCCTCCTTTTCTCCTTCTCCTTCTTCTTCTCCTTCTTCTTCTTCTTCTTCTCATTTAATCTCCCTAACAACCTCATGGAGTCTGTTCTATCATCTCATTCTCAGGTGGAAATATGGATCAAATACAGATAAGCTACTCTCCCAAGTTCACACTGCTGACTGGTGATCAAGTCTGGATAAGAATTCCCATCTTCACCCCAAGGTCTGAGCACTTGGGAGACCACACCACACCCCGGGCATATGCAGCCCATTGGACAATGAAATTCTTCTCCTTTGATTATTCCACACCAAATTCCTTTCTAATGATTAAGAGCTTAAAGGAAGACCAAAATCTACTTTTTACTAAAATGCAGTCTTTTTTGATAAGCCCAAGAATTTGGGATTCAGAATGAAGAACAAAGAAGAAATGTTGCTCTAAAATGTCTATCTAAAGTGCTCTGTAGATGAAGAGAGAATTAATTATAATGTTATGTTTTAGTTAATTATTTATTAAGGCTTCCTCTCCCACAAAAAAATCCAGCAAATTATTTTTTGACAGGTTATTATGTATTCTAAACTTGTTCTTCTATAACAATCACTAACTGAGGAAAAAAAACAAGTTCACCACATTCTTCATTAATGGCCAATTTAATGACTAATTCTGGAAAACTACTCTATACTTGTTTCAAACTTTCTTGAGATATTTATTGTCTTATCCTGGTTATCACATGAGTGCCAAGGGATTACAGAGAAAATTCTGTTTTGTTTCTTTTTGAGAATTCATGCTAACACAAGCCCTCATTCAAACAGATATGGAAGAGAGCTGGAAGGAAAACCAACATCTCAGAATCGGTGACAGCGTATTTTACCTGCCAGAATGCTCTAGCATTTAAATTTATGGCTGTGGTGCTCTCCTCTCTGCCATTCCCCTCTTTTGAGGACATTGGCACTGAGAAATATTTCCCTTGTGAAGAATGCAAGGCTGACCGACCATCCACGGTGACAGGCACTAAGGGGAAGAGGGACCACAAGGCTCTACAAACCAACACATGTGTACCCATCACACGACTCTCCTGCTCTTGGCTGGGTGTCTCTCAGATCACCTTCCTTTTTAAGAGAAATTGCACATCACATCTTGACTTTTTTGCAAAATCACCTTATATTTAATGCTGGCTCAGTAAACATAACAGCACATAGTTGTAGGACACAAATCTCTTTGCCCGTTGTGACATCTCTCATAGTTGAATCATCATTTTTCCTCCTGTTGCCACTGGGATGCGTCTTCACCACATCACTAGCTCTGACCCGACTACCACCACTGCCCAAGGCAGGGCTTTACCCGCTGCTGAGGGAGGCCAGCTATGACACAAGAGAGGGCCTCCCTCCCATGGTGGTAACCTCCACCCACCTGGGCAGACCACATGGCCCAGAACGAGCCCCGAGGACTGCAGGCAGCCAAAGA
Organism: Taxidea taxus jeffersonii; assembly: GCA_003697995.1. Lineage (NCBI taxonomy): Eukaryota > Metazoa > Chordata > Mammalia > Carnivora > Mustelidae > Taxidea > Taxidea taxus. The sequence continues at coordinate 28,790 of RCUC01142780.1, forward strand.
AATATACACTCAGAGTCATTTTGGTGGCAAAAAAATAGTAAGTACAAGGAGGGGTTCAAAATGAACCTGGGAACATCAATGTGAATTATCTCTCCTTAAGCAAGAGAGAAAACAAGATTTCAGGTAAGTGGTGATAGGAAAAACTGGTTCACTGAGTAATGGACCTGATTACTTTTCAATTTCCATATTCCTTTAATTCTACTCAATATACATCTAGTGAAGTAAGAACCAGTGAGTATTTATGCTTATGTTTCATATTTATCAAAGTTTCTGTTGAGAGGATGAATATTCTAAAATCTGTAAGTGAATATTTCACTCTCTTTAAAGCACTTTGAGAGTCCCTTCTGCCTCTGGGTCTAGAAGAGTGAATGTTATTAACATGTTCTATTTGTGAGGACCAATGACAGACGGGGAACTGGCGAGTCATGGGCAATGCAGGACCACTGATGAGAATGGGTCTGTGTGGACATGGGAAAGGTTTTATACACGATTGGGGGGCGAGATTACCTATCTGGTAATGAATGCCAGTCTCCTAAGGATCTTTTCTTCCAGTAAAAGAACAGAACAGAACAAAAAAGAATAGAAAAGCTGTAAAGAACAGCTTTTACATTTAGATTTTTGTTTGATTGTTTTTGTGTTTTTTGCCTTACATTAAATGTCTTCCTGTAGTGGGTATACTTTTCCTATTGGGAATGTTCAGGAATGACTTGGAAGCACTTGGAGGCTTACCTTAGTTTTTCACACAGGGCATTTAGGGACAGTCCAGAGAGGCATCCCCGGAAAGACAGCACATGTTCTGCCTCCCACTGATGATTATGGGGTCCCCCCCCCCCGCCCCAGTTATTTCACATACTACGTCTGGGTTTCCCAGAAGGAACCTCCTGCTTGAGGGACATCCACAATCCCATTTGACATGTTTCTTTTTGTTATATCAAGCCATCTCTTTCTTTATATGAACGGGGTAGATTCAAGATCTTTCGATCATGGGTCCCAGAGTTCTGGGAGTTCATGAGCAAGAGTTTGGGCTCTGCCTGCCCACTTCCCCAGGGATCTTGGCCATTGACCTTACTACATTGTGAGTCAAGGGGTCCTCATCTGTAAAGAGAGGATGATAGAACTTGACTTGTGGGGTTGTAATAATGGTTTCAGAAGAAACACAACTCTGCAGGTGCCTTTGTGATGACCACAGGGCCAGGAGATGGGCAGATTTTGGGGGAGGGGTAAAGGAAGGTGGTGGGCAACTCACACATTCCTGGAACTGATTTTCCATCCTCCTGTGTTGCTTCCCCGAGCCGGGAGTGGTGGGGAAGCTTGCATGGTATGTGATATCAGACCTGGAGGCATCGGCTTAGTCTTTCTTGAGAGTGGCTCTGGGAAATTCTCAGAGCTTAAGGGCTAAATCATCAGAGTGAATTTGAATTTGACCCCTTCCTCTAGCACCAAAACACAGAAAAGCTTTAAATGCCCTCTAAGATGGAGAAATGGAGTTGGTAAGAGCCTCCTTGGACTCGGGGGACCTTAGCAGTATGATGGCTTCGAGAGACCACTGGTGGGGGGCAGTGCTCAGAGGAGCAAGTGTATGCAAAAGACACCATCACCTTGAGCCAAGGTCTCCTTTTGGGTAGATTTGTTTTTAAAGATCATCAGATGACTTCTTCCTTAAGCTTAAAATGCTACCACTAGATTTCTTTTTTGTTTTCACCAGACACCAGATGGTTTTACTTAAAGAGGTGTCCATGACCTCAGTCAACCTTTAGTAGGATAAGAACTCTTCCCGACAGCTCTTCTTGGCTGCCTTTCCCCCGAGGCCAATGGAATAAGAGAGAATAATTTAATACCATTTCTTAAAATGAGCAAACCAAAACAAGAAATAAAGTCAAAGATATTTTAAAAGCATAGTAAGGAAATAAACTTTTTGAAAGTAAATACCAATGTGTAAAATTTAAGAATTTTTTTTCTAATATACCTCTGGGACATAATTAACAAATACCCTTAGATGAGTATTTACTATAACAAAAATTGCAAGTCATTGAAGATCTGTACAGTATCTAATTCAAATGTCTTATTACTGCCCTTGCTGGCAAAGAGAACACAATCTAGAACATCGGTTCTAGACAAAATCAGAGGTGAATAGGAGGTGGTTATGGAGGAAAGCCCATGTTTGCCGACCAACTACGTACCAGCTGCTCTGAACACCTTCCCACCTGAAGACAATCCAAGACCATCCCACATATCAGGGTGGTTTCAGGTAATTGCCAAAGAATCTCAAAATTTTGTTTCTCTTAAGCTATTTTCTTTTAAATTTTATTTTTATTTATTTATTTTTTTAAAAGATTTTACTTATTTGACAAAGAAAGACACAGCAAGAGAGGGAGCACAAGCAGGGAGAGTGGGAAAGGGACAAGCAGGCTCCCGCTGAGCAGGGAGCCTGATGCGGGACTCAATCCCAGGACCCTGGGATCATGACCTGAGCCAAAGGCAGAGGCTTAATGACTGAGTCCCCCAAGGGCCCCAAGCTATTTTTAGTTTTAAAAGCACATGATTTTTCAGCCTTTTGGTCAAAACACCTAAAAAATTGTTTTATGCTCTAAGGAGTTTCGTGCTCTTGTGGAATGACAGAAAACCATGTAAGCTTCAGCTGGATCACAGGAAGATATGGTGCTCAAGTGGGATGAAACAGGGCCACTTGGGCAAACCTAAGTGCTACCAGCATGGAGAGTAATGGAGAGTGACCCTCAGGGCTTGATTTGTCTCTGTACACAACTCAAATCCACCAACAAAACTGCTTATTGAGACGCAGGCAAGAATTTCTTCTATCAGAAATGGCCCTATTTTTTTCTCTTTGGTGATCAGAAATGTGAATGTGGAGGGACTGAGAGGGACTGAACGGTCAGTGGATAACAGGTTCAGAGAGATTAATCGGATCATCACAGTTCAGCCTGAAATCTCCGTCTCCCCGAGGTCTGGGAGGTCTTCTGAAGGCCCAGGACAGACTGCCTCACGTTTCCAGTATCAGCCCCGTTCTTCCTTTGTTCTTAGTTTTGCACCAGACATCAGTAAAATACATCTTCGAGACTACAAGACAATTGACTGAAGAGTTGTGTAGGAATTATTTAGGGTTTTGTGCCGAGCGGAACAAGGGAAGTCATGGTGGCATTGCCTGGGAAGCAGAGAAGTGACACAGGCTGAGTCACTTTCCCACGAACTGATCTTGCTGAGGAGAGAGAAGCGTGGCTGGTTCACAGATGCTTTGGACGAGCGTCGCTACGGGATCGAAGTCAGTTTCTGGTAAGTGAAACTGGATTGATTCAAACTCACTAAGAAGTTTCCATAATGGTCTTTGTTTCCAGGTTTTCTGTTTCTTTTTTTCCAAAACCACTTCTACATCCTTTTCCCTATCCGGTATTTTCTATATTTAAGTCAGGATTATTCAACCATTTTGAAACTGTTGTATCAGAAACAACGTGCCAGGACAGTTTTCACGGGATGGCAGGAAAATGCTAGCGTGTGAACTCTCTTGCAGTAAAGATGAAATTGTGTTTCTTCCTTTGGCTTGTAAAATAAAGATGGCTACAATTAGTCAAATACTAAATTGTACAACTTATAAAACAGCCAGTATTTATCCAAGATTTCATGGTTGTCTGAGAAACTATGTATCACACTCAAGGCATATTTTATCACATTCTCCCACTTTCATGCTCCAGGGAAATGAACAGAAACACAGGACAGGCATGGGGGGACTGCAGCTGGTGGGTGTTGGAGGAAGATGGACCGGTCACTGCTTCAGGAGCAACCCATGCTGGGCACTCACCGCTCTAACACCCTCCCGGGCTCATCATGTGCCCCACACAGAGAAGGGGCTAGGAAATAAACACATATCCAGTCTAAAACTCCCACCTTTTCAGGTGTCTTTTCCTTATTGAACTTAATGCAGATAGTTCAGAAGAGCATAAATTAAATTATCCATTCTCTAGGTTCTAGGATAATATAAGATTCCAAAACGTTGTTTAGAATTTTATTTTCCAGAAACAATGGTGACCCTCCCGTTTATTTACTCCAGTGACTGAGTGGTGTTCCCACCACGACAGAGGAAGTGCCTGGCTTCCCATCAGGGTGTGGCCCTCCAGTTGGTCTCTCTCTCTTCTCCTCTTTGTCACAAACTAGCGACTTCTGACCCTGATATCTGAAAACCTGTGTCGTTTGGCTCTACCATCTTTCCAACCAACGCCGCGGTTCCCCAGCATCCCCTTGCCAGGCTAGTCCTTATCTTTCCCGAGCACCGTGCCCTCATTTGAAATACCCTGGCTCTTCTCCTCTGCCTGGCCTCATCCCTCCTCCTGGACCACAGGGTCCCCTGCAAACCCTCCCCGCCACCCGTGTCCCACTGGTTCCCCCACGACATGCCCACCGTACCTGTTGTTTGCTTGCTTATTTTTGCTATTAGTCAGGTGTCACTTTGCTTATCCTAATGCTTTTGAAAAACAGCTTTACTGAGGTGTAATTGACACATATTTTAGATGTGCAATCTGATACACGTTGACATGTGTGCACCTGTGAAAGCGTCACCAGAGTCAGGACCGTAAACACATCTACCAGCCCCCAGAGCTCCCCTGTCCCTCTTTGTCGTCTCCTGTCACTCCCTCTGTCCCCAGGCAATCACAGGTGATTTCTGTCAAAGATGAGTTTGAATTTTCTAGAATTTTGTATAAATGGCAATATCCAACATAGACCCTGTCTTTCTCTGGTCTGTGTGACTCAGTGAATTATTCAGATTTGTGTCACTGTTACTGCAGAGAAGTGCTGTGTGGACATTCACAGCTTGTTTGTCCTGGCTCATGTTTGTCACTACTCCGGAGAGGAGCATGCTTTTCAGCCTGGCTCACAGGAGGGTGGGTGTTAGCTGGCCTTCGGCCCAATGGCACTTAACAGTGGGATGAGCTCTTTTAATGACATAAAACCAAAACCCAGCCAAAACCTAGAAATTAGCTTGATTCTAGGCTGCATTAATGGATCCACAGCAAGCATGGTGTCCTAGTCTGCACACCACGTTTTAATGTCTCCATATCCGTGAGATAGAATTACTGATGAGAGGTCCAGAAGGATGCCACTGTGGACATGTTAGCGGAATTGGTGTCACAGCCACATCTGGTGGGGAAAGACACAGGAACGCCCAGCTCAGCCGCCAGTGGGGCCCAGAAGCAGGTGAGGAATGTTCAAGCTAATTCCTTATTATTCCGGTCATGGAAATAGGACTATGGATGGCATGGTGGGCAGGAGATGTTGGTTCAGTTCAAGGAATATGCTCTACTCATAGGGATTTCTAAGATACATAAAGGGTTCCTGGAAGCCTCTGAGTGGAGACAGATGCCCACCTGTCCCGAGGGTTTGAGGGATTCCTACCCCAGCAGGAACCTGCACCTGCCAATCTCGAAAACATTTCCACAAAGTGAAATGGAAAAGTTATAACTGAAGAGAGATGAAGGAGTTTTCCTTGAGATCCCAATCCTCAGTCCTGTCTTTCCTTGGTGTTTCTGGTCTGCGGTTGTTTTGAGGATGGTTCTCACCGAAGCAACCAGCAGCCCATCGACCACCTATCAGTCTTGGACATTCCTTGACCGGTGACCTGTTGCCCTTGGTGAATGCTGCCCTGAAAAGTGGTCATTTATTGAAGAGTTGTGGGTAAAGTTATTTACCAAGAAATAACATCTTTGCCTTTGCTGGTTTCCTTCTTTCCAGTTTTATGCTTTCTTCATTCTCTGTGCCACATCTGTCTTTGGCCAAGGTTTTGCCTGAAGCTTTGGGCAAATTCTGTCGTGAGCTAGCGAGGGATACGCAAGTAAGCAAATCTGGGAGGGCATTAAACCCATAGTAGGATTTGCTGAGGGAAAACAAACAGCCACCAACAGAAAAAGAAAATACAGGCTACCGGGATGAATTTCTTGCCATGGCATAAGACGGTCTGTGTATCTGAGGCAGGACCCAGCAGGGCCCAGGGCTGGGCAGGAGGGTGACAAGTGTGTGTGTGTGTTTGCACAACAGGTGATCAGTGAGTTCCACAGCCCCTCATACGTACAGTTACAACTAATTAGAAAATCGCATTGGTGAATGCTGACTGAGCCTCAGATACATCCAAGTCTGGGGCTGGCAGTTTCAGAGGGAACGCCTGAAGGGAACCAGGTGAAGTAAGCTGGGTGGGGAGCCATTGGCCCCTATTGCACCCTCGACGAACTGTCTGCTTGACTCAGGGTCAGCCCTGGAGCGCTGTTCTCTGATCTGAGACGTCCCCAGTCGTGTAGAGATGGCTAGGTCTTAGTACCCTTGCTTTGCTGACAGAGAGCACACCTGTGACTCCCAGCCCCTCGCTGAGTCAAGAAGAGTGTGACTCCAGCTCAGAGTTGAGGGGGACCCTCCAGAAGCCACCACAGTCCTCGGGAGAGTCATTCCCAGGGATGAGTCTTCAGCTGGACACTCGCACCATCCTCCTTGGGGATCAATGGTCCTGGTCTGCCAAGGATAGCCCCAGGCCTGACACCAGAATTCCTGTGTCCTGGGAAGACCCAAGCCAGGCAATCAGGCTGTTGGTCCACCTGCAGTCAAGGTTAAGAAGCAAGCTAACTGGGGCATCAGGGGGCTCGTTCGGTTAAGCATCCACCTTCAGCCCAGGTCATGTTCGTGGGGTTCTGAGATCAAGCCCCATTTTGGGTTCCCTGCTCAGCGGGAAGTCTGCTTCTCCCTCTCCCTCTGCTGCTTCCCCTGCTTGTGATCTCTTCCTCGCACTTTCTCAAATAAATAAATAAAATCTTAAAAAAAAAAACCAAAAACCCAGCTAATGCTTTACATTTATCATCTCACTTGTCTTGAGAGCCACTCTTGACATAGGGGTACATTCTTGTTTATGAATGGTGAGATTTGGCCTCAGAGCAGAGGTTGCCGTGCCTGAGCAAGTTGGGGTACACACTGTTGAGATCCAGGGCAATCAGACCTAGTTGTAGGCTGAGCATGATTCAAACCTTTCCCAGGCAAACCTGACAATGTGTCGTATATTTTGGCAGGTGCCTGGCATCTAAAGCCCTTTGTCTATCATAAATTATTTTGCATTTCAGGTCTTCTTAAATTTGCAAGGATGAGGAAAGCCAAGTAAGAGTGGAGCGCTGGCAGGGCAGCTAAGATGAGAATCTCATGTACTGTTGGTGGGAATGTAGACTGCTGCAATTCTGGAAAGCCATCTGAGATTAAGTTGCATGTGCCCGCTGGCCCAGAAATGCTATTTCTGGGGGTATATTCTAGAAAATGATTTTCTAAGCAGGTCCACAGGGGGCATGAGCAGGTACAGGGATATGTGCATGGTTGTAGGGGAGCGAGGGTCCCCTGTTGGTCTCACCTGCAGTTTAGGAAAATACAACATGAAGGCTGGATGCTCTGGAATGCCCTGTAGCAGTTAAAGCTGTCATTAGAAATGCAGCAACAGGACGGAGCTTAAAGACTCAGTGTTGGAAAAGAAAAGTGTGTGCAAAGAAGGGAGCGGGAGAAGAACCTAAAACATGCAGGTGATATTTATGCAAGTTCCTAATCCTATACACGAGACACGTTATATATTTAACAGTGGTCGGTTTGCATTCAAGAATATCAGATATCTATCAAGCGTTTGCTGTGGGCGGGATGGAGGGGAATGGAGAGTAACAACTGGACAGACCTGCAGACAGAAGACAGACAGACGCTGAGACAGGTGATAGCAGTGGGCTCTCAACAGACACGCCTGATGACCCAAGACTGCACCTGGGTCAGAGGAAGAAAAGAACCCAGGAGAGATGTACTGTTTGGATGAAATTGGTCTTTACGAGTAAAATGAATTCCATTGTCATCGTTCACCTACAACTGAGAAGTGAGTGGGTTGCTGTACTGGTTGTGAAGAGGGACTGACAGGCAACAAGGCTCCTACAGAAAAGGGAACTTCGAGATTCCGAGTTTGTGGAGAATATTAGCAGATTTTTGTCGGGAATATTAGCAGATCACGTGGGGTAAAAACTACCCTTGTCATGCTCAGTTTGTCCAAAGAAGTGAGGGGCCCCCTGAGGTTGGAGGAATAAAGCGTAAGAGAAGAACATTTAGATTTTAGCTTATTCACCTGCAAGGAACAAGTATTTTGTGTAAATACCATGTAGAAGGTGAAAATTTGTGAGGCTTCACTCTTCTTCCCCCTGAGAATGTTGCTGTTTATGCTCTAAGTGCATCTTATCTGAGTCAGAGATTATGGGGACCATAACTCCAAATTCCTGATGCCCTAAACATTCCATCTAAGCAGATGTCTCTGCTTAGACATCTGATGTCTCGGGGTTATAAGACCGGCTGATGGTGGAGTGGAGCCCGCACATGGGTTGGGCCCTTGGCAAGTCGAGGGGCCTTGCCAGCCTCGAGTCCCCAGCTGTCTAACGACAGGGTTGACCGAACGCCCTCTGACCTACCCTCCATTCCTAATATGGCAGGGCTAGTTTAGGGCTGACATCACCTTTATATTATGTTTTTTAAAAATGTGGACTGGTCCAACCAAGGGTGATGGTCAGGGGAGGCTCTGGAAGAAACATCCCCAAAGCTCCTGTCTGAAGGGCTGTGTGAGGAGGACGGCGCAGAGGAGAAAGGAGGCCACACCAGGAAGCCTGGCTTTGTCAGGAGGAGCTGTGGAAAGCTTCCTGAGATGGTGGCTTGAAACAGCAGCAAGTCTGTCCTCCTCCTTTCCATGGGTCCGGAATCTGTGCGGGAATGGGATGGGCTCCGTGCTTCTGGTGAGCGTCTCTCCAGTGGTTTCAGTAGGAAGCCTGCTGGGCTGGAACGGCACACCATCCCGCAGGCTGGCTGGGCACCCACTCTCTCTCCACATGCGGCCCCAGAGTGTCTTCTCTGCACACTCTCCACAGGGTCCCATGCTGGCTCCCTCACAGCACGGTGGCCACGGGTGGTTGAAGGCTGGCTTACGTGGGAGCTCCGGCCCCCGACATGAGTGTTGTGATGAGTAGGACGAAACTTGCCTGAGACGTTCTATCCTTGGGAACCATGCAGAGCCACCCCCTGTGATTACAGCGAAGGAAGACGAACTTCCAGATTCAAGGAGGGAGAGCTAAGCCAGGCACTGGGGTAGCTCAGCTGGTTAAGAAACTGTCTCTCGGTTTTGGCATGGGCGGGAGGTCCTCTTCTGTTTTGAAATCTTTCTGATTTCTGAGAAGGAAAAAAAAATGTGCTGAGTCCTTTATATTTCCTCTAAATTCCACTCAAAGTTAAATAATTATTTTTTAGTATATGTCTATCTTGTCTGATTTATCCTCAGCAGAAGCGGAAAAAAAGATGAGGAACTTTCACATGGGGGATAGTGGAAGAGACCTCGAGAGAGAAGGGAATCGTTATGCTTGCGGCTAATTGGGACCCAGCCACTGGGCATTGAATTACAAAAGGGGAATGACGTGTGTGTGTGCACGCGCGCGCGCACGCACATGCTATAAGGTAATTTAGACCTTTTTATTCCTATAAAGTTCTGTGCTTGTCTGAAGTAGAAAATATCTTTACAGGCAAAAATTTGGAATAGTGTAGGGAAGGATTAAGATACCTTGACTACTGAGGCGGCTGGCAGCTCAGTTGCTTACGTGTCCTCTAAGTTTCGGCTCGGGTCATGATCTCAGGGTTGTGAGATGGAGCCCATGTGGGCTGGGAACGGAGCAGGGAGCCCCTTGCCATTCTCTCTCTGCTTCTGCTGCTCCACCGCACTTGCCCTCTCTCTCTCTCTCTAAAATAAATAAATGAATCTTTAAAGAAAAAAAGATACCGTAATTATTGTTGATGGCGTTAATTCATAACCACATAAATAGTTTCTCCTTATTCTTTATGTCTTTTCCGGTTGTGTGCTGACATCAGTGTATGTCAGCCACAGAGCCCTGACAAACCGTATTTTTCTTAGCAAATGTAGGTCCACGGGAGAGTTACTCTGTCAGTGAAGGGTAAGTGCCAGCTGCCCTCTTCTTTTCCCTCCTCTGATGGTTATAGACAGGGCAGCCTTGCTGTAATCTCATCTTCAGCTTCTGCTCCCAGCTTATGCTGTGAGGACGTGAGGTCATGCCTTGGTGTCCCAGAAGCTTCTGCTCTTTAGAACCAGAGAAAGTTATAACCTGAATTCCGGTAATGCTGATGAATACACAGCCCCACATGGGCCGGTTCACGGAATGGGACATCTCACTTTGATTTAACTATGTGCCATTTCAGAGTGTGTTGTTTTTAACTCTTCTGCTAGTTTGAAAGAAAAAGGTTGTAGAACACGAAGAAATAGGAAAGTTACAGATCACTATGAATAAATGTAAATGTTTTAATCTGTTTACATGCTATAAATGGATGAACCATAGAATGGCTTCTGCTTAAAGTCATTACACCGTATTTGGCCCATTTAAAAAACAGGTCAGTATTCTACATAAAATCTTTATAATTACATCATTTTTAAAGCAAAGAAAATTCTTTGACTTGAAACACGAGCCTGGTACAGAGGGTAGAATTTTAATCATCTCTACAAATCAAAATCATTTATTTTTACTGTTGGAATTTTGGGAGAAGACTGTTCTAAGGCAGTATAGACTGTGCCCCTGAATTTTCTTTCCTCGGTTGTATAAATCTATTCAGAAAATCAAAAGGCTGGTATTACCTTTTATGCTTTTCTATATTCCAAATGGAAAGTTAGAGTAAAAGTTCAAAATTTGTTTTGCAACCGTGTTACTCAAAAAGTAGAATACACTTTGGGCCGCCATGGAGACACAGACCAGATATTAATAAAAATAAGTAAATGCGTGCTTTTGTTGCCTGCTTTTGGTCTGTTTCTTTCAAAAGAAATGAAGCAAGACTCTCTTTAAATGTTTCGAGTTTCCATCAGAGCTCAGGATTGAACGTTGAAATGAATATGCATTTGCCTCAAACAGGAGTAGTTTTAGCTCCCAAACTTTGGAGTAATCATCCTAATCTTGCAAGATGATGATAAAATATGCCACTGACTGTTATTTGTGAAACAAGGTCATCAAATGTGCTGTTTGCTCTGCTCCAAGCTACAGAGCATTTCTGAGCAAATGGACGGGTGACAGCACATATGCAAAGCCATAGCTTGGATTGTTTTCTGTTCCGACACATAAAGTATAAAATATTAGCTAAATAACCATGTGCAGCTACTCAAATGCTAGCCAGTATTAAGCTTAGTGTAGAGGCTAAAATACAGTGAATAAAGCAGGAATCCTAGGACAAGTTGGTATGGGCCACAATATGACCATATTCAAACACTGAGTCTCTAGGACCTAAAGAATGAGTTTCAGTCCTTACCAGGCTAAGATCCAGGATGCTCCCATAACTGGTAGTCCCCACACCTTCTATCTGTGGGCTCACTGACTCCCATCTGGAAGCCCCTTCTCTTCCAGCCCTGTGGACCCAAAGACTAAACACTGTCTAAGCCCAAGAAATGAGGATTTCTGCTCCACCCCCCACTGCAGTTTCCAACCCCTCAGCTCCCTTCCCTGTAGGACTTACCCCTCCCTCCACTCATTTCAATGCGGCATCTCTGAGAGTCAGCTCTGCCAAGACCAGCCTTATTCCGCTTGCTGTAAACTGTCCTAGGGATTCCTTTTATTTTCCTTTTTTTCTCTTTTTTTCACCTTTCTGTTCCCTAACCATTTAACATTGCTTGGAACATAGTAAGTCTCCAAAACATTTCTTTTCCCGTTGAATGAAATTTTTAAAAAATGCATGGAGGTGGCACAGATGTAAATTTAGAATCATAGCTTTAAAAATGATCCATGGAAACCAAGCAGGACAGAGAGTGATGGCTGAGTCCCCAGGAGAGGCAGCTCACCCTGGGAAGGGACACGGGGACATTCCAACCACACATGTCCGCAAGCCAGGCTGGAGCCTATCTAGAATTTTTCTTGTTTCTTTTCCTTTTTTTTTTTTTTTTAAAGATTTAATTTATTTATTTGACAGAGAAAGAGCACAAGTAGACAGAGAGAGAGGGGGAAGCAGGCTCCTTGCTGAGCAGAGAGCCCAATGCGGGACTCGATCCCAGGACCCTGAGATCGTGACCTGAGCCGAACGCAGATCCTTAACCAGAGCCATTCAGATGCCCCTAGAATTTTTAAGCTAATTTTTCAAAGCTATTCAAAATTTCCTTCTAATCTCAATTTTTGTGTGTTTTGTGAAATTTTGGGGGAAATGTGTATTGGAAAAGTTTAACAACACAAGGCAATTCACACTTAATAATAAGTAAAAGTACTATTTTGTAGATTATATGATCTAAAGAAAGAAAAACTAAATTAAAAAAAAAACCCCTAACCCCGTGCCTGTGTCTACACAAAAGCAAACACACGTTTTGGCAGAGGGGAAGTCAGTTTATGTGACATTTCTGAAGAGTGGAGATAAATTTGGCTAACAACAATACTCATGTACGTTCTAAGGTGCTAAAGTAGGTTAGACATTCAAAGAAGTAATTGAATATATTGGTTAAACCAAGAGACTTTTTTTAGAATAATCGTGATGCTTATGTGTAAAGTAAAAAAAAAGGGTGAACCTATGACAGGGACATCAAAGGGACCACCCAGAAAAAGCTGTTTTTTTGTTGGTGCTATTGTTTACCTTTGCGTCTTTTCGGCTTCTGTTCCTGCTAGGAGCTGCACCCCTCACCCTACACATGCCTTCATGTATGTCCCCTTTGTAAGGGACAAAGAATGAATGGTATCTTTGGAGTCTTCCAACACAGTAGACATCTCAACGCCAAGTGCCCTGGCTTCAAGGAGTGAGTGACTTACGATGGACACCTGGACTCTGTCCTTGTTTTAACTGGTTCTTGGATGCCTGAAAATACGCAGGTGCCAGACTATAGTCATCAGTAAAAACCCCCAGACCCACGGGCATCTGGGTGGCTCAGTCGGCTAAGCGTCTGCCTTCAGCTCAGGTCATGATGTCAGGGTCCTGGGATCAAGTCCCACATGGGGCTCCCTGCTCAGTGGGGAGTCAGCTTTCCCCCCAGCCTCCCCCCTACTAGTGCTCTCTCTTTCTCTTTCAAAAATAAATAAATAAAAAACTTTAAAAAATAAAAATAACATAATTGAAAAAAAAAAAGACCACCAGCCAAGATCAGACCCTCTCTTTCCCTTTCTGAGTCTCCTGGATGTGCCATCTGCATCTCTCTGTATTTTCTATAAACTCTGCTTTCCCCTCCTGCCATCGCATGCTGACTTCCATCCTGGTTGAAGCCAAGGACCCTCTTGGCTGGTCCTGTGGGAAACCCTCTGGGTCCTTGGACCTGGCCTCCTTGCGTCAGGCTTCACCAAAGAAAAACTAGGGCTGAATAGGAAACTGATAAAAACAGAGTTTTTTCAGGATTAGTGTGATAAGGAAAAGGAATTTCTATGTAGAGCTGGGCTCAGCTCAGAATGTAGGAGGGCCAAGTGGGAATTTACATGCAAGGAGTGGGGTGGGGATCGGTGTATGGGAAATCACTAAGAGTGAATGTCAGGTTAGGGTGGGGTCATGGCTAAGATGGCCTAACAGGATTCTTGCTACAGGCAGGCCAGACAGGGCCACCTGAGAGAGGATGGATGAGGAGGAATCCGGCATTAAGGGTCATCACATATGGTGGATGAGAGACTCCTCTTACCCTGACTTAGCAAGGTTCTTGCTGAAACTGGGTTGTACAAGGCCTTGTAAGACCGAGCAAGAGGAGGTTTGGGAGCCTGGTCAAAGTTTGGTCAAGCAAAGAATCTTTGTTAGCCTCCGCCTGCCTCATCCAATTGAGAGGGAATTGTTGGAATTCAGTGCTATACTCTTTCCTGTACTGACGGCTGCTGCCTTGCTGCCCACCTGGATTGCAGTGGGCTGCATCCTCATGTGCTGGGGAAGCTTTGGGGTGCTCAAGGGGACAGCTGATTGGAAGTCAGAGATAAGGGTGTGGCATTTCATCAGGCAGCACCAAACAAAAAGGGATGTGCCTGGCCCCGAGGCCAGAACCATGCTGGTGGGTCCAAGCCCTCAGGAATGCTGCCCAAAAGTTCCCAGGGGAGGGCTATGATCTTTTTAGATGCAACCAAAGAGTGTCATTTTCAAAGTATGCTGGGGATAGGAAATGCATGAGCACCATCTGTCCAGCTGGGAAGTGTATTGACAGCCGACACCACCGTCTTCACACAATGGATTTACCTCTCTACTAAACTATCTTGCCACTGAGCTGTGACCTTCTCATATCTTTTCAGCGAATGTCAGGGATCAGTTAGCAATCAAACAACTCAAGTGACAGTGTGGTCTGGAAAGTAGCCATTGAAAGCAAGATGCCTGGGATCAGTGAGCAGATCTTCCTTCATTACACTTGGGCTGGTGTTGGGAGGAAATTGTTTCCTCTACTCCCTTATGGTTCTCGATCGTGGGCTTGTGCATTAACTGATTGAAGACAGCGTCAGGGGAGGAAAAATGCAAGGTTTCTTCCTCAGTGCAGGGAGGAGTGGTTAAGTAATGAGGACCTCTTCAGCTACCCAGAAGCAAAGATTTATATACCAATTTCACAAGAAGGGAGGGATTTTAAGGCTTCAGTAGGAAAGCTCAGAAGGCTCTGTGAGCTTTTTGATGCTAATAGCAATAAGCAATCTGTCTCTATGACAACTGAGTTCACAGAAAACTCCCTGGAGGCAGGCTAATGGCAGCTGTATTTTCAGAAGGCTCTGCTTTAGTAGATAGGGAAAGTTCAGACAAGATTTCTTTCTGCACAAATGTTTTCACTTTAAAATAATTTTAGTGTCCATATGTGATCCCTTAATTTGTTAAATGGCACATATCTGTCCAGTGCTTACTGTGTGCACACCGCCATGCTGGTCCAGGGAGGATTTAGCGTTGAATAAACATAGTGCTGGCCTTCCCAGCATTTCTGCTCTGATGAGAGTCAGACAGATGGTCCAAGCAGTCTGGGAAAAGCCCTATTGTATCTTTACTCAGAAGTATCTGCTGTGACGCCTGGGTGGCTCAGTTGGTTTAGTAGCTGGTTCTTGATTTTGGCTCAGGTCATGATCTCAGGGTCATGGGATCAAGCCCCACATTGGGCTCCATCCTCAGTGAGGAGTTTGCTTGAGATTCTCTCTCTCCCTCCCCTCCTCTAGCTCATGCTTGCTCCCTCGCTCTCTCTCAAATACATAAATAAATAAATAAATATAATCTTTAACAAAAAAGAAAGAAATATCTGCTGAGGACTTCCTAAGTGCCAGGCAGTGCTGGAGGCAACAAGGAAGGAGCCAGGAAGAGGTCAGATGAAACCTTCAGCCCATGGGGTTTACAGAAAGCCAGTACTAGGGTTACTGAAACAGGGAAGGGGCAGGGACTGTGAAGACCTGGGATAAACCATCTAAGACAGGGGACCTCTACACCAAAGTTTAGGTAGACTTAAGGAAACATTGAGGAGGAAGAGATGTTATACACAGAACTTGGAAAACTTTAACAGAGTGCTTCCATATCAGCCCTCAGAATTGTGGTATGATCTTTCTTTACCTTGGACGCAAGATGGTAGGCTGTATTTTCCTGCCTTTACAACCTCAAGTTTTGTGGCACTTACATGGCTTCCTTGAGAAATGCAGTAACAATTTGGATGTATTGACATAATGTTTGACACATAGTGGAATCTCAATGATTTCTTTTTTGATTCTGATTTAAAAAATGCTACTTGCACATTTGGCCTGTGGATGGACAGTCTATAGAAGAGCAGATTTGTTTAATAAATATGGCTTAAAAGCTGGATCCAGAAGACTTTGCCCAATTATGTGATTTGCCTGAGACGAATGTATTTTCTGGATGTTCTGCAGTCCCAGGGGCACACATAGGACCAGCCTACATGCTCAGGCTCACTCAGGCTCCAGGAGGGGACAGCCAGGTCTAGCTGCTTGTCCTGGAACCCTTCTTAGAGTGACTTGCAGTCACAGCAGCAACAAGGTCTAGTGCTCACATGCCCCAACATTAGCTGATTTCCCCCACTTTAAACATTCCATTTTAACTTAAGATAGTGAATGGTCAGCATCTGCTGGGAATGGAGCCAAACCTCTGTCTAGAGCTTATTCCTGAAGCACCAAGAACCTAGGAAGTCGCTAGGGGATGCACAGGGGAGATCCACTCTTTCAATAGTCAGGACTCTTTCCTGAATTCTCCCATCAGGGGGAAGATAGCACATACATGTGGACATGTCCAGGCCTCCACACACTCCCTGCTGAACTACGGGCAGGCCGTTTGGTACCCTGATGTTTTTCTTTCTTTCTTTGCTTTTATTTTTTTTTAGATAAAAGAGAATACAAATATTTAAATGCAAGATGTTTGATGTTCCTCTTTTTGCATGGTATTGAATTGAGCTGAATTCAATTGTATATGATAATCAGGACGTTTTACAAAATCATGCAAATATTGTTCCATTTAGAAACTAAAGAATTCCAAGCTTGCCAGCACTAATGAGAATTTTAATTTTAAATACTGTCAGGAATGGGGCCCAGATGCATAAACTCCATCTCGTCAATCGCATCTCATCTAGAATTATTTGTCTTACTGGAAGGAGAAGCATTTAAAACCATTTGTCCCCTGGGGTGGGGAGCTGGGGGGTGGGGTTTATCAACGTGAATCTCTTGATCCTTCCATGATGGTAAATTTGCTGTAAATAAAAACTATAAAATGAACTCTGTTCTAATCAGAAACATTTAGGAATGTTTACAGCTATCTGTAAACATTAGCTAAGATTTTGTGTGACCCCCAACTCCACTCGAAACTCTGAAAAAAGCACCAGAAACTGGTGGGACTGGACAAAGGTGCTGTCCTTTTCAGAAGTGTTGTTTCTTTAACAGGTTCCTTTTGAGTTCCTATGCTTTAGGATCATTTGAATTTTATTTTCAGCTTCCCAAAGCGTAAACCAGACTAAGTGAAGTGGTTCCTAGGGGAGGAGGTATTCAGTGAACCCAAGAATTTAGCTAAGTGAAGGACATAAAATGTTCCTTGACTAAAAGTTAACATAATGAAATAAAGTACAGTAAGTTAGCCTTTCTCTGTGCTGTTTTGACGAAGTCTTGGGTTTCCAAAATAATCCAAGTAGGACAGTAATATACTATTATTATTTTTCATAGTGTATATTGTAGATAGAATAATGGTCCCCTAAAGATGTCCACATCCTACTCCCTGTAACCTGTAAATGTTACCTTATGGGGACTTTAAAGATCTTGACATGCGGGAATTACCCTTGATTATTTGGATTTGCTCAATGTCATCAAAACAGTCCAAGTGGAAGGGAGGCAGGAGGATCAGGTCAGAAAGACATTTGGAGGGGCTGCACTGCTGCCTTTGAAGATGGAGGAAGGGGCTTGGGGCCAATGACTACAGGCGACCTGTAGAAGCTGGAAAAGGCAACAAATGGGATTCTCCCTCTAGAGCCTCCAGAAAGAATGTAATCCTGTAGAGACACCTTGACTTGAACCCATTGGGAACCATTTTATATTTCTCACCTTCAGAACTAGAAGATAGTTCATTTGTGTGGTTTAAAGGCACCAAGTTTGTGGTCACTGATCACAACAGCAAAAGGAAACTTGTCTAGCTTGTATCTGATTATCCTATGGCCTTTGGTAACAGGATGTACACAGTCCCCACCCATCAGCACTGCCTTCTCTGTTGTATCTGTGCAGAGGAAGTGTTTGTCTTCCATAGCAAAAACAAATATCCAAGACTTTCCGAATCAGTTAACTTATCAGTGCAGGACAGAATCTGAGTGAATACTTAATGAAATACTGAATACTTAATGAAAATGCTTAATGATTATAGAGTTTTCCAATTAGGAGGGTCGCCCATTTGTTAGGTGTCTATGGTGACACCAGGGTCTGCCCAGTCCCTCTTTCTGAGTGACACTGTCTGATAAACATCCACACTGTGCTGTCATGTATGAAGTCCTAATGAGATGGCATGTTTCCAAATGACTATGAAAATGTCATGGGTCTATCCTTTGTGGCCAAGTTTCTATCTTACCTCATATGAATAAATGGGAAAACATTCTTAGTGCTACATGAAGTGAACAGCAGGGTTTGAAGAGTGAATTTCATTAATTACCACAAATGGATATGTGTATTTGAAGTTTTTGAAATCAAAATAAAAATCAATGCAGATTAAGTCAATATACAAAATAATTTATGCGAGTTAAGGCATAGCTAGCAGGAGATGGAAATTTCCACCAGCATCACATCCATTTGTAAAGCAAAGTTCAATTCCTCCATAGTCTTCGATTTTTGTTTCCAAAGCAAAGTAAGTCAGCTGCTTATTCTTGTTTCATTTTTAAAGACTTATTTTTATCATTAAAAATTATTCACTGTCTCTATTTAAAGGACAAATGGTCATTTGATAAGTTATCAAACCATACTTTTTCAGGGTTTATATTCTGAAATGCTTTTGTCCCCCCCCCAAAAAAAAGTAAAACACATCCTTTCATAGTGCTTGTTTTATGGAAATGGAGAGATCCTTCTGGGTATTACTATCAAGTATGCCAAAGAGTAGCACATCACTGAGTCTTTAACAGCAAGGTGGAGTTACAAGAGCAAAACACCCAGGTGCTGGCTGGATCTCATACAGCTTAGCCACCTGTGGTACTGTGAATTATAATAAGAAATTTGTATTTGGTCTTCTGTTTCTGGCATAGAGGTCCTAAAACTCTTAGAATGTCCTAAGCAATAACAACATAAGGGTGTCTTTTGTTATGCTAATGAGGGGACTTTTGGGAAATACCTAAAGATGGGGACCAGTGGCCAGAGGAGCCAACCATGACCTTAGAGGGTTGGAACTTTCCATCCCACCTTGATCTCCGGAGAAAGGAAAAGAGAAGGATTTTGGGTCATTTGCCAGTAGCCAATGGTTTAATCAATTGTCTATGTGATGAAGTCTCCATAAAAACCCAAAAGAACAGGATCTGAAGAGCTTTCAGGTTGATGAACACATGGAGATTCAGGGAGAGTGGTGTGCACAGAGAAGGCAGGGAAGCCCCACCCCCTCTTCTCATACTTACCCTTGGGCATCTCTTCCATCTGGCCCTTACTGAATTTTGTCCTTTTGTAAATAAAAATAAATAGGTGACCTAGTAAGTACAATGTTTCTCTGAGTTCTGTGAGCAGCTCTAGCAAATTAATCAAACCCAAAGAAAGGGTCAAGGGAACCTCTGATTTATAGCCAGTCTGTAGGAAGCACATTAACAACTGGGATTTTGACTGGTGTCTGAAGGATGGGGGGCGGTCTGGTAAGATTGAGCCCTTAACATGTGGAATCTGATGCCATCTCTGGGTAGAGAGTGTCACAATTGTGTTAAATTGAGTTGACTTGTAGAACACCCAGCTGGTGTTGGAGCGTTGCTCTTATGCAGTGTGGGGAGCCCCATCCCCCCTACACACATGCCCCTTAAAATTGAGTCCAGGAGCCTAATTAATTACCCCAAGTCATGTTTAAATGTCGCTAGAGCTTAATGTTCTTGCTGCTGCGCAGGGCACAGGAAATCCAGCAGAGCAGATCACACAGCTCAGGACTGAGGCAGACTTCCTGCTCCCCAGAAGTATATTGTTGGCATCTCCAGGGCTGGAGCCTTGCCTAATTATAACTGCATCTCCAACACCGTCATGCTGCCTGGCACATACACATGCACACACATGCATATATATGTACACAGACATATGCACACACTAGACACACAGAACAAAGGTTGTGCCACAATAGCTAGCAATATGAGTTAACATAATATCTTGAAATTATTTTTAGCGTATGTTGAAATTCCTTTTACTTTACATAATAATCAAAACTTTGGCCATATTATATAAGAAGAAATAAAACCCAAGAGAATGAAAAGACAAGCCACAGACGGGGAGAAAATATTTATAAAAGATACAAGGATCAAGGACTGCTATCCAAAATATACAAAAAGCCCTTACAAATCAACAATAAGAAAACAGACATCCTAATTGAAAAATGGGCCAATGACCTTAACAAATACCTCACTAGGCAAGATATAGAGATAGCAAATAAGCATATGAAAGGATGCTTCATACCACAAGTCATCAGAGAAATGCAACTTATAACAAGATACCAACAAGATAACAACACCCACCTATTAGAATGGCCCAGTCTAGAATACAAATCTCATAAATGCTGACAAGACTGTGGAACAAGAGCAACTCTCATTCATTGCTGATGAGAATACAAAATGACAAAGCCACTTCCAAAGACACTTTGTCTCTTATAAAATTAAACATACTCTTACCATACAACCTAGCAATTGTGCTTCCTGATATTTACCAAAGGAGCTTAGAGTTCCTTCAAAAAGCCTTCATGAGGAGGTTTAAAGCAGCTTTACTCATAATTACCCAAACTTGAAAGCAACCAGGATGCTCTTCAGTAAGTGAATAGGTAAATTGTAGAATATGGAGACAATGGAATATTACTCAGCACTGAAAATAAATGAGACATCAAGTCAGAACAAGATGTGGGGGAACCTTAAATGAAACCTTAAATAAACCTTAAGTGAAAGAAACCAGTCTGCAAAGGCTATGTACTATGTGATTCCAGCTCTGTGACGTTCTAGAAAAGCAAGACTATGGAGACAGTACAGAGACCTGTGGCTGCCAGGAGTTCTGGGGAGGGAAGGATGAACAGGTGGAGCCCAGAGGATATTTAGGACAGCGAGAGTACTGTGTATTCCTTAATGGGGGCAGTGACTAGATGGCTTAGTTGGTTAAGTGTCCGACTGCTGATCTCAGCTCATGTCTTGATCTCAGGGTCATGGGTTCAAGCTCTGCACTGGGCTCCATGCTGACCACGGATCCTATTTAAAAAAAATAATAATGGCGAATATGTGTCCTTACACATTCATCCAAGCCCACAGAATGTACAAGAGTGAACCCTAATGTAAACCATGGATCTGGGGTGATTATCATGTGTCAGTCTAGGTCCATCAATTACAACAAAGGCGCCACTCTGGTGGGGCATCTGATAACCAGGGGAGACAGTGCACGTGGATGGGGGGATTGCTCCACCATCCCCTCAATTTTGATGTGAATCTAAAACTACTAAAACCACTGGCAGGAACTGTAATTGGCACTTGACAGTGTGTGTTTGCAGATGAACGCCTCCTTCCCATCCTCCTGCTGCATGAAATTAAAGTGGCGACACATGTGCT